>JBBPBX010085685.1:0-15044 GCA_038048925.1 Garcialebias charrua | reverse complement strand
TTTGTGACCAGATTGGATCAATTTATTGATAAACAAAATATTTTAAGTAGCAGTCAGTATGGGTTTAGAGGAAAAAACTCTACATCAATGGCTCTCATGGATTTAATGGAACAAATAACTAATGCTGTCGATCATAAACAGTACTGTGTTAGTGTTTTTGTTGATCTAAAAAAAGCATTTGATACCATTGACCACACCATTCTCCTTGAAAAACTAAATAAATATGGTATTAGAGGACCAGCATTACAGTGGGTATCTAGCTATTTGAAAGATAGGAAACAGTTTGTGCAAATAAATGATGTTAGATCTGACCTCCGTGATATCACTTGTGGAGTTCCTCAGGGCTCTGTGCTTGGACCAAAGTTATTTATTTTATATGTGAATGACTTGGTAAATGTGTCAGGACTTCTTAAATGTGTTCTTTTTGCCGATGACACCACATTTTTCTGTTCGGGTAAAGACATAAAACAGATTTTGGATATGATGAAAACAGAATTTATAAAAATACAAACTTGGTTTAAATTAAACAAATTATCTTTGAATTTAGATAAAACTAATTACATGATATTCAGTAACAAAAAGAGAATTGTTGACGATCCATTTGAAATTGAAGATGTTGTGATCTGTAAAGTGAGTGAAGTGAAATAAACCACTACTTAATACTTGTACTACTCTTCCAACTTTGTGGTTTTTCACTTATCACAGGGGTTCAGGGTACAGATCCCTTACGATAAACGAAGGACTACTGTATTTCGCTAACAGACAAGCCAGCGCAGACCAGCACAAACACACAAACAAAGTATTTTCTGGTAGCCTCGTTAAAACCAGACCCTTGTCCTTCACTTCGCTTTGTACTAGTACAAAGCGAAGTGAAGGACAAGGGTCTGGTTTTAACCAGGCTAATTTTCTGGTGGTGGGCAATAATTAATTAAGTTTTTTTTTATAGGCGTGATTTCAATAAAAGTTTAGATGTGTAAAAATGTTCACCAAAACAGAATGCGATGATTTGAAAACTGCATAAAACGGTTTCATTCACAATGGAACAAAGTAAACATAACAAATGTAAGAAATGGTACCATTTTTAGGAGAAAAAATAAGGTAACCCGATGTCAGCAACACACCTCAAATACAACTGGATGGTGGCAACAAAAGTTAAGAACCAGCAGGAGGAGCATTTTGTAACTGCAGGTCAGGAGAGGAGTGGGTCTAAAAAGAGCATGTTAGAGGCTGAAGCTCTCAGAAGTAAAGACGGGCAAAGGTTCAGAAGTTTGTGAGAAACTGTTAAATTAGTGGAGCTATTAAGAATAATGTTCATCAACAAGGAAGACTTTGAATATCCCATCATTCACAGCTAATAACATCCAATGAGTTCAGAAATCTGGAGGAACCTGAGCTCAGGGAACGATCCTTACTGGTCCATGCTGGATGAGTTGTGTATTTGAGGCCCCAAAGGCCAGGTCTGATGTTCTGTTCATTGCTGCACTGGCTCAGAAACACTTCCACACATGCTGCTTAAAGCTCTATCGTGCAAAGAAGCCATAATGTGAACACCATCTAGGAACTCAGCTAAATTCTTTGGACCAAAGTTCATTCAAAATGGACTCAGGCAAAGTGGAAAACTGTTCTGTGGTCAAAATGAAACTAAAAAATGTTGTTTGTACTGAAGAGAAGAATAATCTGGCCTGTTATCAGCACACTGTTCAAAATCCTGCCTCTCTGATGGTATGGGGGTGCATTAGTGCCTCCCGCTCCATTAGCCTACACATATGGAAAGGCACCATTAATGCAGATGAGATTTAGAGGATATAATCTCATCCAGATGTTTATTTCAGAGAAGTTCTTGTACATCACAGCAAGCCAGCGCAGCATCGATCAACGTGTCTTCATAGTAGAAGAGTCCAGCTGCTAAACTAACCTGCTTGCAGTCCAGACCTCGCACCAGCCGAAAACATTTGGCAAACATTGAAACAAAAACCCATCAAAGAAGACCCAGGACCGCTGAATGTCTAGAATCCTGCATTAGTCAAGAATGAAAAAAATGTTCTGCTCCAAAAGCCTCCAGCAGCTGCTTTGCTCTGTTCCAGATGTTTAGACTATTAAAAGAAGCGGAGACGCTTCACAGAGAGAAACATGAACCAGTTGCTGCCATCCTACTCAAAAATGACCTTCTTTGTTGAAGTTTTGTTTTAACTTAAACATTTGATATGTTCACCATGTTCCACAAAGTATGGATTTATGAGATATGCAGCTCTTATTTGACACTGCGTTGCCAGGTCGTGTCTGCAACACAACATTTCAGTGACGGCGTGTGTGCTGAGAATCCCGAACCACCTTCCTGAGGTTCATTTGCTTCTTGAAGAGGTGTGAAAACTCCTTTTTCCTCTTCCTGTTTTCATCGTCACCACTTCCTCCCTCGCTTTCATCACACCTGCTGGGAGAAACGACAGGATCACCACGTCACTATGAATCTACACTGCAGGGGACGCATCACTTCCACATTTCAGAGGAGCTCGTCCTGCCTTTCGAAGCCGTAGCCGCTCTTCCCTCCTTCGTAAGAGCCCGGCTGGAACCCAAATGGGCCTGTGGCCTCGGTGCTCGGAGCTGCTTGGGTCCTGAGGCTGTGCGTGGCCGCTCTGTCCAGCTGGGCTCGGACAAGTCGGGGGTTCTGGCAGAAGTCGCAGGCGCCGGCGCAGTTCGGCGTCTTGTCCCCGAAAAACTTGGAGATGGTGGCGTGGCGACAACTGATGAGAGGATAAAAACAAAAACACATTCCTTTAAGAAACTTAGCTTTAACTTTATTTACATCACTGTATCATACAGAGACCATCCGGCTCTTCACCTGCCGAGAAACTCTGTCAAACAATATCAGTCAAGTCAAAAGTCAAAGTCAACTTTATTGTCAAAACTGCAATATGTACAGGACATACACAGGATTGAAATTGCATTTCTCTCTGTCCCTCGGTGCAACAGTAAACATTTAAACACTAAAACACTGAAACATTTAATAAACATAAGCATAAAATGAAATAATAAAAGTGTAATACTGTCCTGAGTTTTTGCATAGTAGTATAAAAGTGTAAAAAGTATATCTATAAAATAAAATGAAGGTTCTGACATTGTCATTTGTAATAAAGTGATAAAGCAGCATATGAAGTTTATGTACACAGTATATGTATGAGGTATTTGATATTGGTATAGAGGTAAAGTAATATGTCATATGCAAGAAGGCTAGTAAAAAGAATATATATATCAGCAGTAGTGTGGATATAAAAAGTAGTGTAAATGTAAATGTAAACAGTAGTGATAAATGTAAACAGTAGTGATAAATGTAAACAGTAGTATGACTATAGACAGTAATGTAATACAGGATCAATAATAATAATAATAATCAGGATGAAATAAGTGGAAATTTAAAAACTCAGACTCTGAGCTTCAGACCAACAACAGGAGGAATCAATTACAGGAAATAAGACCTGCGCTTTCAGAGCACATATCTTCTGTGCTGTTGTGAAAATAAAACCAGTTTACCTCCAGCATAAGGTCATCTCCTTCCACAGTTTCCTAATTAAATAACTACCTTAAAGTTGATGCGTTGCTATTTTTACATCTGCAGAACAAAGTCCTTGTTGTAGCAGAACCAGTGTTACGTTATCAGCTTACATTCCCACGGCTTTGCAGCCGTAGAGTCTTTTTTGGGAATCATCGAAGCAACATCCTAACTTTGGTGCTGGGAATGGAAGCTCTGCCACCTTCTCCTGCGCGAAGTGGAGAAACCCCAGCGAAGGAGGAGGAGGAGGAGGAAAAACAAGAGGCACACAAAAGCTGAAGCCACAGTCCCTCCCAAACAAGACCGACGAGGAGAAAACAGCTCCGGAGGAGGAAGGCAGAAAACCGAAGAGCTCAGCAGGAGAACTCCTTCTGTCGGACAACGGCTCGGTCTCTCACAGGTGAGTGACTTTCAGTGTTTCACACAGTTTGAGTACAATCTGAAGAGCGTATTTGTTTCAAACAAACACGTAAACATGAGAAAGTTACACCAAGATGTAAAAAAAAAACAGGCAGCAGGATAAAAAGTTACACAAACTACACTTTAACAGGAGGTTGTTGGTAGTTTCTTGTGAAATGTTGGCACTTCTTGCTTTGTTACTCGACTTTGTTAGACAAAAAAAAAAACATTATTTAACGCACTTAAAGAAGTTGTTGTGTAACAACTTTAAAAGAACTCTGCCTCATAAATGTTCAGTGTTTTTTAGGAGCAGCTTTGTGTTTTTTTCCCTAACTCAGTATTTCTGGGACATAATTAAGATTAAAAATCTGCTGAGAAAACAACGTCACAAATACAGGCCCTCTTTTCAGTGCAACATAAAATATACGTCTAAAAAGAAGAAACTACCTTCTTACATTTGATTAAATCAACAGTGGAGCAACGGGTGTGTGTGTGTGGGGGGTTAACCCTTACACCTTTAGAGCTCGTCATATTGAGTGAGATGAAGAGAAAGGTGAGGAGCAGGAAGTAGCTGAAGGAAATAGAGGTGAGGTGCAGGAAGTAGCTGAAAGAAATAGAGGTGAGAAGCAGTAAGTAGCTGAAGGAACTAGAGGTGAGGAGCAGGAAGTAGCTGAAGGAACTAGAGGTGAGGAGCAGGAAGTAGCTGAAGGAAATAGAGGTGAGGAGCAGGAAGTAGCTGAAGGAAATAGAGGTGAGGAGCAGGAAGTAGCTGAAGGAAATAGAGGTGAGGAGCAGGAAGTAGCTGAAGGAAATAGAGGTGAGGTGCAGGAAGTAGCTGAAAGAAATAGAGGTGAGAAGCAGTAAGTAGCTGAAGGAACTAGAGGTGAGGAGCAGGAAGTAGCTGAAGGAAATAGAGGTGAGAAGCAGGAAGTAGCTGAAGGAAATAGAGGTGAGGTGCAGGAAGTAGCTGAAAGAAATAGAGGTGAGAAGCAGTAAGTAGCTGAAGGAACTAGAGGTGAGGAGCAGGAAGTAGCTGAAGGAAATAGAGGTGAGGAGCAGGAAGTAGCTGAAGGAAATAGAGGTGAGGTGCAGGAAGTAGCTGAAAGAAATAGAGGTGAGAAGCAGTAAGTAGCTGAAGGAACTAGAGGTGAGGAGCAGGAAGTAGCTGAAGGAAATAGAGGTGAGGAGCAGGAAGTAGCTGAAGGAAATAGAGGTGAGGAGCAGGAAGTAGCTGAAGGAAATAGAGGTGAGGTGCAGGAAGTAGCTGAAAGAAATAGAGGTGAGAAGCAGTAAGTAGCTGAAGGAACTAGAGGTGAGGAGCAGGAAGTAGCTGAAGGAAATAGAGGTGAGGAGCAGGAAGTAGCTGAAGGAAATAGAGGTGAGGAGCAGGAAGTAGCTGAAGGAAATAGAGGTGAGGTGCAGGAAGTAGCTGAAAGAAATAGAGGTGAGAAGCAGTAAGTAGCTGAAGGAACTAGAGGTGAGGAGCAGGAAGTAGCTGAAGGAAATAGAGGTGAGGAGCAGGAAGTAGCTGAAGGAAATAGAGGTGAGGAGCAGGAAGTAGCTGAAGGAAATAGAGGTGAGGAGCAGGAAGTAGCTGAAGGAAATAGAGGTGAGGAGCAGGAAGTAGCTGAAGGAAATAGAGGTGAGGTGCAGGAAGTAGCTGAAAGAAATAGAGGTGAGAAGCAGTAAGTAGCTGAAGGAACTAGAGGTGAGGAGCAGGAAGTAGCTGAAGGAACTAGAGGTGAGGAGCAGGAAGTAGCTGAAGGAAATAGAGGTGAGGTGCAGGAAGTAGCTGAAAGAAATAGAGGTGAGAAGCAGTAAGTAGCTGAAGGAACTAGAGGTGAGGAGCAGGAAGTAGCTGAAGGAAATAGAGGTGAGGAGCAGGAAGTAGCTGAAGGAAATAGAGGTGAGGTGCAGGAAGTAGCTGAAAGAAATAGAGGTGAGAAGCAGTAAGTAGCTGAAGGAACTAGAGGTGAGGAGCAGGAAGTAGCTGAAGGAAATAGAGGTGAGGAGCAGGAAGTAGCTGAAGGAAATAGAGGTGAGGTGCAGGAAGTAGCTGAAAGAAATAGAGGTGAGAAGCAGTAAGTAGCTGAAGGAACTAGAGGTGAGGAGCAGGAAGTAGCTGAAGGAAATAGAGGTGAGGAGCAGGAAGTAGCTGAAGGAAATAGAGGTGAGGAGCAGGAAGTAGCTGAAGGAAATAGAGGTGAGGTGCAGGAAGTAGCTGAAAGAAATAGAGGTGAGAAGCAGTAAGTAGCTGAAGGAACTAGAGGTGAGGAGCAGGAAGTAGCTGAAGGAAATAGAGGTGAGGAGCAGGAAGTAGCTGAAGGAAATAGAGGTGAGGAGCAGGAAGTAGCTGAAGGAAATAGAGGTGAGGTGCAGGAAGTAGCTGAAAGAAATAGAGGTGAGAAGCAGTAAGTAGCTGAAGGAACTAGAGGTGAGGAGCAGGAAGTAGCTGAAGGAAATAGAGGTGAGGAGCAGGAAGTAGCTGAAGGAAATAGAGGTGAGGTGCAGGAAGTAGCTGAAGGAAATAGAGGTGAGGAGCAGGAAGTAGCTGAAGGAAATAGAGGTGAGGAGCAGGAAGTAGCTGAAGGAAATAGAGGTGAGAAGCAGGAAGTAGCTGAAGGAAATAGAGGTGAGGAGCAGGAAGTAGCTGAAAGAAATAGAGGTGAGAAGCAGTAAGTAGCTGAAGGAACTAGAGGTGAGGAGCAGGAAGTAGCTGAAGGAAATGGAGGTGAGGAGCAGGAAGTAGCTGAAGGAAATAGAGGTGAGGAGCAGGAAGTAGCTGAAGGAACTAGAGGTGAGGAGCAGGAAGTAGCTGAAGGAAATAAGAGGAGCAGGAAGTAGCTGAAGGAAATAGAGGTGAGGAGCAGGAAGTAGCTGAAGGAAATAGAGGTGAGGAGCAGGAAGTAGCTGAAGGAACTAGAGGTGAGGAGCAGGAAGTAGCTGAAGGAAATAGAGGTGAGGAGCAGGAAGTAGCTGAAGGAAATAGAGGTGAGGTGCAGGAAGTAGCTGAAGGAACTAGAGGTGAGGAGCAGGAAGTAGCTGAAGGAAATAGAGGTGAGGAGCAGGAAGTAGCTGAAGGAAATGGAGGTGAGGAGCAGGAAGTAGCTGAAGGAACTAGAGGTGATGAGCAGGAAGTAGCTGAAGGAACTAGAGGTGAGGTGCAGGAAGTAGCTGAAAGAAATAGAGGTGAGAAGCAGTAAGTAGCTGAAGGAACTAGAGGTGAGGAGCAGGAAGTAGCTGAAGGAAATGGAGGTGAGGAGCAGGAAGTAGCTGAAGGAACTAGAGGTGAGGTGCAGGAAGTAGCTGAAGGAAATAAAGGTGAGGTGCAGGAAGTAGCTGAAAGAAATAGAGGTGAGAAGCAGTAAGTAGCTGAAGGAACTAGAGGTGAGGTGCAGGAAGTAGCTGAAGGAACTAGAGGTAAGAAGCAGGAAGTAGTTGACGGAAATAGAGGTGCGGTGCAGGAAGTAGCTGAAGGAAATGGAGGTGAGGAGCAGGAAGTAGCTGAAGGAACTAGAGGTGATAAGCAGGAAGTAGCTGAAGGAACTAGAGGTGAGGAGCAGGAAGTAGCTGAAAGAAATAGAGGTGAGAAGCAGTAAGTAGCTGAAGGAACTAGAGGTGAGGAGCAGGAAGTAGCTGAAGGAAATGGAGGTGAGGAGCAGGAAGTAGCTGAAGGAACTAGAGGTGAGGTGCAGGAAGTAGCTGAAGGAAATAGAGGTGAGGTGCAGGAAGTAGCTGAAAGAAATAGAGGTGAGAAGCAGTAAGTAGCTGAAGGAACTAGAGGTGAGGTGCAGGAAGTAGCTGAAGGAAATAGAGGTGAGGTGCAGTAAGTAGCTGAAAGAAATAGAGGTGAGAAGCAGGAAGTAGCTGAAGGAACTAGAGGTGAGAAGCAGGAAGTAGCTGAAGGAAATAGAGGTGAGGTGCAGGAAGTAGCTGAAAGAAATAGAGGTGAGAAGCAGTAAGTAGCTGAAGGAACTAGAGGTGAGGAGCAGGAAGTAGCTGAAGGAAATAGAGGTGAGGAGCAGGAAGTAGCTGAAGGAAATAGAGGTGAGGAGCAGGAAGTAGCTGAAGGAACTAGAGGTGAGGAGCAGGAAGTAGCTGAAGGAAATAGAGGTGAGGAGCAGGAAGTAGCTGAAGGAAATAGAGGTGAGGAGCAGTAAGTAGCTGAAGGAACTAGAGGTGAGGAGCAGGAAGTAGCTGAAGGAAATAGAGGTGAGGAGCAGGAAGTAGCTGAAGGAAATAGAGGTGAGGAGCAGGAAGTAGCTGAAGGAAATAGAGGTGAGGAGCAGGAAGTAGCTGAAGGAAATAGAGGTGAGGAGCAGGAAGTAGCTGAAGGAAATAGAGGTGAGGAGCAGGAAGTAGCTGAAGGAAATAGAGGTGAGGAGCAGGAAGTAGCTGAAGGAACTAGAGGTGAGGAGCAGGAAGTAGCTGAAGGAAATAGAGGTGAGGTGCAGGAAGTAGCTGAAAGAAATAGAGGTGAGAAGCAGTAAGTAGCTGAAGGAACTAGAGGTGAGGAGCAGGAAGTAGCTGAAGGAAATAGAGGTGAGAAGCAGTAAGTAGCTGAAGGAACTAGAGGTGAGGAGCAGGAAGTAGCTGAAGGAAATGGAGGTGAGGAGCAGGAAGTAGCTGAAGGAAATAGAGGTGAGGAGCAGGAAGTAGCTGAAGGAAATAGAGGTGAGGAGCAGGAAGTAGCTGAAGGAAATAGAGGTGAGGTGCAGGAAGTAGCTGAAGGAAATAGAGGTGAGGAGCAGGAAGTAGCTGAAGGAAATAGAGGTGAGGAGCAGGAAGTAGCTGAAGGAAATAGAGGTGAGGAGCAGGAAGTAGCTGAAGGAAATAGAGGTGAGGAGCAGGAAGTAGCTGAAGGAACTAGAGGTGAGGTGCAGGAAGTAGCTGAAGGAACTAGAGGTGAGGAGCAGGAAGTAGCTGAAGGAAATAGAGGTGAGGTGCAGGAAGTAGCTGAAAGAAATAGAGGTGAGAAGCAGTAAGTAGCTGAAGGAACTAGAGGTGAGGAGCAGGAAGTAGCTGAAAGAAATAGAGGTGAGAAGCAGTAAGTAGCTGAAGGAACTAGAGGTGAGGTGCAGGAAGTAGCTGAAGGAAATGGAGGTGAGGGGCAGGAAGTAGCTGAAGGAAATAAGAGGAGCAGGAAGTAGCTGAAGGAAATAGAGGTGAGGAGCAGGAAGTAGCTGAAGGAAATAGAGGTGAGGTGCAGGAAGTAGCTGAAGGAACTAGAGGTGATAAGCAGGAAGTAGCTGAAGGAACTAGAGGTGATGAGCAGGAAGTAGCTGAAGGAAATAAGAGCAGGAAGTAGCTGAAGGAAATAGAGGTGAGGAGCAGGAAGTAGCTGAAGGAAATGGAGGTGAGGAGCAGGAAGTAGCTGAAGGAACTAGAGGTGAGGAGCAGGAAGTAGCTGAAGGAAATAGAGGTGAGGAGCAGGAAGTAGCTGAAGGAAATAGAGGTGAGGTGCAGGAAGTAGCTGAAGGAAATAGAGGTGAGGAGCAGGAAGTAGCTGAAGGAAATAGAGGTGAGGAGCAGGAAGTAGCTGAAGGAACTAGAGGTGAGGAGCAGGAAGTAGCTGAAGGAAATAGAGGTGAGGAGCAGGAAGTAGCTGAAGGAAATAGAGGTGAGGAGCAGGAAGTAGCTGAAGGAAATAGAGGTGAGGAGCAGGAAGTAGCTGAAGGAAATAGAGGTGAGGAGCAGGAAGTAGCTGAAAGAAATAGAGGTGAGAAGCAGTAAGTAGCTGAAGGAACTAGAGGTGAGGTGCAGGAAGTAGCTGAAGGAAATGGAGGTGAGGGGCAGGAAGTAGCTGAAGGAAATAAGAGGAGCAGGAAGTAGCTGAAGGAAATAGAGGTGAGGAGCAGGAAGTAGCTGAAGGAAATAGAGGTGAGGTGCAGGAAGTAGCTGAAGGAACTAGAGGTGAGGTGCAGGAAGTAGCTGAAGGAACTAGAGGTGATGAGCAGGAAGTAGCTGAAGGAACTAGAGGTGATGAGCAGGAAGTAGCTGAAGGAAATGAGAGCAGGAAGTAGCTGAAGGAAATAGAGGTGAGGAGCAGGAAGTAGCTGAAGGAACTAGAGGTGAGGAGCAGGAAGTAGCTGAAGGAAATAGAGGTGAGGAGCAGGAAGTAGCTGAAGGAAATAGAGGTGAGGAGCAGGAAGTAGCTGAAGGAACTAGAGGTGAGGAGCAGGAAGTAGCTGAAGGAAATAGAGGTGAGGAGCAGGAAGTAGCTGAAGGAAATAGAGGTGAGGAGCAGGAAGTAGCTGAAGGAAATGGAGGTGAGGAGCAGGAAGTAGCTGAAGGAAATAGAGGTGAGGAGCAGGAAGTAGCTGAAGGAAATGGAGGTGAGGAGCAGGAAGTAGCTGAAGGAAATAGAGGTGAGGAGCAGGAAGTAGCTGAAGGAAATAGAGGTGAGGAGCAGGAAGTAGCTGAAGGAAATAGAGGTGAGGAGCAGGAAGTAGCTGAAGGAAATAGAGGTGAGGTGCAGGAAGTAGCTGAAAGAAATAGAGGTGAGAAGCAGTAAGTAGCTGAAGGAACTAGAGGTGAGGAGCAGGAAGTAGCTGAATGAAATAGAGGTGAGGAGCACTCTTTATCTCTCACTCCATCACTTTATCTTTATCTTGACAAAATCCAACATGTTCATGTGTCAAACTACTGATCAACCCCTGGAAACAGAATAATTTACAGTAAAATCATCTGATTGGAACTGTAACTCTGGTTTTGATGCTGAATTTGAGGTCAAGACTCCAAGCTGTTTGTGTGTGTGTGTGTGTGTGTGTGTGTGTGTGTGTGTGTGTGTGTGTGTGTGTGTGTGTGTGTGTTCTGCGACTTCAGACCATTTTCAACCTTTAGTCTAAGATAAGCTAGCCAGTTGCTAAATCAATCAGACATAATGTTGATTACAGTATATGCTTGTGCTTGTTAAATCACTAACACAACTCCTGAAGCTTAACACGGCACACACTGTCACACCCGACTATTCAACCAGAGCTCAGCAAACCAGTCCACAATAAATCTTATTTCAGTCAGAACTCCACCCAAAGACACAGACATGAAGTGAAAGATGTGACAGTAAGACAGATCTCCTCTGTATCATTTCACCAGTGGACAGATTCACTCTTAAACCACAACGTTCACTAACAGGCCGCCGTGTGCGTCTCCCTGCAGTGAGAGTGTTTTATAAGTTTTGTCCTGACATCTGTGAGCATACGTGCACACAAATATGTTTGAACTAATTTACCCTCAGCAGGATGGATGCCAGAGAGGAGACGCTGACCCACCTGAACCGGATCTGGTCAAAGCTTCAGAACCTGCCCAACGCCCACCCTGTGGAGCAGGCAGCCTTCTTTGTCCTCCTAACCTTCATCTGTGAGTCCCGGCTCGTTGCCACAACACTTTTCTCCCACGGTTTGAACCTGAGCTGTTTGTCACGCTGTTCGTTTGCTCCCCTGCAGTCATGGTCCTGACCATGATGGTTCTGACCTGTGTGAGCTACTGCTGCTGCTGCTGCTGCCGCAAGAGGAAACTACACAACCCTGACATTTGAACGTGCTCCACCTGTGCAGACTGAAGTGGAACACCGTTAAATTTTTGATTTTCTGCAGATCTACTGAGCTACATCTCCTATAAAATAAAATGAAAGCTCAGGAATCCTGCCGGTGCAGCAAAACAAATGGTACAGGGTGTGTTCTGAAGAGGCCCGGCTGCTGAGCAACAGGCTGCCAAACACACCTGCTACAGCTGCCAGGTAATCCGGAGGATCAGCATTCCTCAGAGCATCCCTGCTGCCCGAGGAGCTCCAGCATGACCCGAGGAGAAGGCAGAACCATCCTCTACTGACAGTGACAGATACAAATGCACAGGACCAAACATGCTCACAGCTGGGTAAAAACAGGACTCCACAGAGCGACAGTAGGAATAAAACCCCGTTTCTAAAGTAGAAACAGCATGTTTGATGACAGAGCTTGTAAGATGATCTTGTATGTTAAAATAAACAGAATGAAAAGAATATTTTTGCATGGAAGAGACCAGGTTTTAGAAAAATCACTGATCAAGCCTGCCCTCTGCTGGACAGAAACTGAAAGGACTCAACTAAAGGCTTTGGTGTCCAAAGTACAGCACGTGGGCCTTGCAGTGATTTTGTGAGGCCCACAACTGCAATTTAAGAATGGTATTATTTTGGCAACAGGTTTTAGAGGTCGATGCAGATTGTCTGAAAATTCATTGGCAATCCTTTTTTTAAAATAATGTTTAAGTTTTAACAGCAAATCAGATGAAAAACAATAACAAACTTTTGGCTATAATCTTTTTATTTTCACTTCATGGTACAAAGTACAGTACCACAATCCTTTTATTGATTTCTACCAGAAATGAAACTTTTGGATAAAGATTCATAAAACTTAGCTAAATGTTGAAGTTGATAAAATAATCAAGAGGAGAACTGGACATTTTTTAACGAATATAACGTGGTATCATCTACATATGAGTTGATCAACTTTATCAAACCTTCTATGAATCTGCTTTAGCGACTGACAGCTGGATGATTTTTCAGAACTTCGATCAGCCTTTTGGACCGTCCATGGTCCAAAAGGCTGATCCACCCCCTTTTAAAAGAACACTTACTCAAATTACAGTTTTGTTGCTGAGAACAGACTAAAATGAACTTTACAAGCACAAGAAAACAACAAACAAAGACCCAACAAATCAAATCCTTTTTAATAAAAATATAAGCTTAGTGTGTATGAGACTTTTAATGTTTTGATCTACAACAATTTAAAACTCTTTCGCCATCAAAATTAGTAAATTTGTCCTTTCTCCAAAATATCGCTCACATTGAGTTAAATTCACATTTTTGTGGCCAACGGGTCCTTTCACCTGGCCCACATAAGAAAATATTTGGACACCCCTGCTTTAAGTCATTTAGTTTTCAGAAAATACTTTTTTTTTTATGTAAAAACCTTAAATAGACTGTTACGTGTGCTGAAATGTTGTATGATGTAAAACCATTACTGCTCTTGTTCTGAATAAAGTTTATTTGTATAAATAACTGCAGAGAATTCCTAGCATCATGCTAACCTTCATGCCAGAGTTTCAGACTGAAGCCATCTTATGGATAGATGGATGGATGGATGGATGGATGGATGGGTGGGTGGGTGGATGGATGGATGGATGGAAATGACAGAGTTACAGCTATTTTGGTCAAACCTTGAAAATTCTGCACAGTCTCATATGAAACCATGTTCTCTTTCTCAGAGTGTTGTGAAAGCCTCTGTTTTCGTTTCAGGGTTTAACACCCCTCCAGCCCTTGTCTAACCAGTAATTGGACCCCCTAGACTTCTGAGTATTACCCAGACAATACTACGGTCAGGCCCTCTTAGGCTGGGATCGAGAAAGATTTGACCAGGCACTAACAACCTTAATCTGCAGGACGCACCCCTAATTCACCTCACAGCTCTTAGAGTCAAGCAGCAGTGACCCCAAAGTTCACCATAAGGTATCCTGCATTGTGGCTGCTCTTCCTCTATTTAACGTTTTGCAATTGGTACAAGACCTGGTAATTTTCCTAGGCCAGGACAAGTTGGCCATTTGGGGATGCTGTTCAAAAATCTTCACTGCGGACGCTGCACCTATCCGCCTATCGATCTCACGCTCTAGTTTTCCCTCATTCGTGAACAAGATCCCGAGATACTTAAACTCCTCCACTTGGGGCAGGACCTCCTCCCCGACCCGGAGAGGGCACGCTACCCTTTTCCGGCTCAAGACCATGGCCTCGGATTTGGAGGAACTGATCCTCATCCCGGCCGCATCGCATTCAGCTGCAAACCGCTCCAGTGAAAGCTGTAGATCACGAGCTGATGAAGCCAATAGGACCACATCATCTGCAAAAAACAGAGAAGCGATTCTAAGGCCACCAAAACGGATCCTCTCAACACCTTGGCTGCGCCTAGAAATTCTGTCCATAAAAGTTATAAACAGAATCGGTGACAAAGGGCAACCTTGGCGGAGTCCAACTCTCACCGGAAACGAGCCTGACTTACTGCCGGCAATGCGGACCAAGCTCTGACACCGGTCGTACAGGGACCTAACAGCCCATATCAATGGGCCTGGTACCCCATACTCCCGGAGTACCCGCCACAGAACCCCCCGAGGGACGCGGTCGAATGCCTTTTCCAAGTCTACAAAGCACATGTAAACTGGTTGGGCAAACTCCCACGCACCCTCCAGGACCCTGTTGAGGGTGTAGAGCTGGTCTAGTGTTCCACGACCAGGACGAAAACCACACTGCTCCTCCTGAATCCGAGGTTCGACTATCCGACGGACCCTCCTCTCCAGAACCCCTGAATAGACCTTACCAGGGAGGCTTAAGAGTGTGATCCCTCTATAGTTGGAACACACCCTACGGTCCCCCTTTTTGAATAGGGGAACCACCACCCCAGTCTGCCAATCCAAGGGAACTGCCCCCGATGTCCACGCGATATTGCAGAGTCGCGTAAGCCAACACAACCCCACAACATCCAGAGCCCTAAGGAACTCAGGACGAATCTCATCCACCCCCGGAGCCTTGCCACCGCGGAGCTTTTTAACCACCTCGGCGACCTCCGCACCAGAGATTGGAGAGCCCGATCCAAAGTCCCCAGGCTCCGCTTCCTCAGTGGAAGACGTGCCAGTAGGATTGAGGAGGTCTTCGAAGTATTCCGCCCACCGACTCACAACATCCCGAGTTGAGGTCAACAGCACGCCATCCCCACCATAAATGGTGTTGGTCGCGTACCGCTTTCCCCCCCTGAGACGCCGGATGGTGGACCAGAATCGCCTCGAAGCCGTACGGAAGTCATTCTCCATGGCCTCTCCGAACTCCTCCCACGCCCGAGTTTTTGCCTCAGCAACCACCCGAGCCGCATGCCGCTTGGACTGCCGGTACCTATCTGCTGCTTCCGGGGTCCCACAGGCCAAAAAGGCCCAATAGGACTCCTTCTTCAGCTTGACAGCATCCCTCACCGCCGGTGTCCACCACCGGGTTCGAGGGTTGCCACCACGACAGGCACCAACAACCTTGCGGCCACAACTCCGATAAGCTACCTCGACAATAGAGGCGCGAAACATGGCC
>JBBPBX010085684.1:0-15044 GCA_038048925.1 Garcialebias charrua | reverse complement strand
GCATATAGCTTATCAAACCTAGACTCTTTTTCAACTCATAAAACGCTAAAATTCACCACAAAAATTCCGTGAACGAATCGTTTCACATCAGAACAGTTTTACCAAGCTGCGCCCAGTAAAAATAGCAAGATAAATTTCGCCAACACGGACTTTTTACCGTAAAGCAACCCGTCAGAGCTAAATGGACCGGGACCAGAACCAGATCCGACAGCTTCAGACACAAGATGCTATTATTCCTGCTTAAAATGTAACGATACCACTCGACAGCAATTTTCAGATGAACCATGAAGCTCTTATAGGCACAGTTTTGACACGGCGGTCAAACGTAGATGCGCTTTTATCTGTGACACGCCAGCAAAGAGTCCAAATGACTCAGAACCAGAACCACACAGCAACATCAAATTTTAACCCAAAAACTTCAACACACGTTTAAAAGTTGAGTAAAGACAATTCCTCAGCTACAAGTGACATTAACCAGCAGTTTCCTGCAGCCTGACACACTTTCCAGCCAAAAAACTATTTTTTCGAGTCTAAAAACTTGGACAAAATTATGCCAACATGTAAAGTACAGAAATATTAAATATTAAACTTTCAGAGACCTGTTCACGGGCCACCAATGTAGTAATATAGGAAGGGGTCAGTTTACTGACTTACCTATATTTTAGATGTATAAATTGGCAGGGTTTAGACTGACACAAAAATACATCATTAATTAAACGGGTTCTCTCTTTTTCAGCTTAATACCAATAATTCTATACCTTGACCAGATGTAATTCACAGGAAACGTTAAACTTATGTTGGCACAGCAGGACTGGACCATTTATTTAACATAATTGTAAATTACATCACACATTTGTACATGATTGGTTGATTATTTTTCCTATAATTAACTTCAGCACAGATGAAATATAGGAACAACAGAACAGTGAAGGATGATATTTTACTCATTTCTGTAGGTACATTAACTTAGTTTCTGGCTTAGGAAGATAAAGGTTTAGGAGGAAGTAAATGGAGGAAAAGAAGTTAAGAGTCAGGGAGTTATCTTGATGTGTTTAACCAGAAGCATGGCAGCTCTCCGGCTGAACTCGGCTACACGTTGGTACCCTTGGCAAAGCATTTGACGACTTTTACCTCGTGAAGATGGTCAGTCTCCCTCGGTCCAGTTTGGTCAGTTCGTTTACCATTCTCAGCGTCTCCAGACGTGCGCCTTGACTCGAACCGAAAGTAACGGCAGCTCCTGGTGTTGTTTTCAAGATAAGACGTTCCTTAAAGGAATGTCAATAAAAGAGAGCTTTTTCAGCTGTTGAAGATGACTTATAACTTGGCATGTTATAAGTCTTTAACTGAATGACGTGGTCATTAGCGTGTTGACCAGACGATCATCAGTTCTTTGGGGAACCTCATCATGGAATTGAGGTCCTCAGCAAACTCCGTCAGTTCCAGCAACAGCTTAGAACTTTAAGGAAGGATCTGAGATCAGTGACTTGTTGTTCTTCTCTGATTGGTCCAAACAAACCAGTGGATGAAGGTCACTCGGATAGGAGAAGATCAGTTTTTAGAACAGAGAAGAAGTTGTTTAGAATGAAGACAGAGAAACAGATTAGACTGGAGCCAGCTTCATAAAACAACTGATTAAAACTGTGTTCTAACTTCTAACAAAACTGATCGAGTTCAGTCTGACATATTAATTCACTTTCACCATTTGATTCATCATATGAAGAAGTGATCATTATTTTGAAATAACATTGGATTTCCAACTTGAATTAAACAGTTTGAATTAAACAGTCTTTGACTTAACAAACATTGAATTCAATAATGCTTATACAAGTAACACAAGGTTATTCAATAACACAAAAATAGAGGAATAAGAGAGTCTCTTATGACTTATTGTGTTTTGATTCAAAATAATGTAATAAAATAGTGTCAATGTCTTTTTTCTGAGAGTATCAGTGAAAAGGTGTCACTGAGACATATCAAAGAGACGAAGGTGTATCAAAGACCACCGTCTGTATCACTACAATTAATTGAATCCTTGAAACCTGTTATACTGCAGCTTAGAGCAAAATTATTTTGTTTCATTTACGTCTGAGAAGTTTGGTGCTCAGGAGTTTGTCTGACGTGTAATTATGGATGCATCAATATACAGCTGTCTGAATCATATTCGCATAAAATAATGAGCTGCCTCACAACGCCCACCTATACTGAAAGTAATCTCCAAGTCATTCTCCAAGAGCTAACTGAATGTGTTTGCTCTGTTCCTAAAACTTTGACATTAACTTCTCCATCTGCCTATTAGCTCAATATAACGACTGGATGGATTTTAATGAAACTTTAAAATAAAAATCATTGGCTGTTCAAAGTCAAAAAGTCAAAGTCAACTTTATTGTCAAAACTGCAATATGTACAGGACATACACAGGAGTGAAATTTCATTTCTCTCAGTCCCTCGGTGCAACAGTAACCATTTAAACACTAAAACACTAAAACATTTAATAAACATAAGCATAAAATGAAATAATAAAAGTGTAATACTGTCCTGAGTTTTTGCATAGTAGTATAAAAGTATAAATCATTCATCTGTTCATCAACAATTGATTAAGGGTAGCACATCACTGAGCTTTTACTGTTGGGAGAATAATTACTGAATCAGAGTGGTGTGAAAACTGTAAAAAAAAAAATACATTCATTTTCTGTTGCAGTCTCACTGAACTCTCATTGTGTGCAGCTGTGTAGCTGCATTTTAAGAATTAGTTTTTTGTAAATCAAAGTTTAGTTTTTGTGTGCACAGTTTGTATATTTGCATTCTTGACCATGCACATTATTATTTCTATTTATTTTTTCCCTCTTTCCTCATCATGATATCACTCTTAACTGGTTCTATAACTACTTTGGCTCTCACCCCCACATTTATGATTTATTCCACTGGAGTGCACATTTAAAATAAAGATGGACATATTTGGACCTGTTGTTTTTTAAATAATATTCATCTTCAGCGTGGCGTATTTGACTTGGGCATTTCTCTCAGTGTTTTATAATAGTGTATACACAACAAGTCATGTAATAACAGTAGTCTGAAACAGTGAGATGCTGCCTCTCTATATTTTTAATACTCACTTCAGACTTTCCCCCTCTCTTTTTCCTCTTTCTAAAGCATTACACAAACAAAAAACATTTAACGTTTTTCAGTTTTAAAAAGCCACAGGACTCTGTATAGCCTGTTTTTAACAAATGATTAGTGATCCATATTAAAACTGGATCATTGTTGTGATGGTTAATTTCCCTTCCTCTCTTCCTCACATTAATCCCAATTATGGACAAGCTGTTTCAAATTCCCTTCTGTGAGAATTTTCAGTGTCAGATTTTCTATCTGAGCTTCTCCCCCAGATGAGACGGGGAGGGCAGCCAACCTTCCTCTCTGCCAGAGAAGCTGTAGATTTATCAGATGACACATTCAGAGCCAAACATCTGCTAACACATGGCCAAGTTAGCACTAAGTACATGTGAACACGTTTTTCAAAGCTTTTATGGACAGCAAGTGGCATCAGTATTTTGATGACTTTTGGAAGCTTATGTAAAAATAAGCATCAGTAGGTGGGAGGGAGGGGCAGCTTTGTTATTGGTTGACTGGCCAGTGAACACAGCATGCAGATAATTTTTAAAACGTGATTTCTCGTGGTTTACAACCCAGGGAGGCTTTAGCACAATGCCTTGGCTAGAAGAGCTTTGCAAGTACCGTATTTTCCGGTGTATAGTTCGCACCTTTTTATGGTTTTTTCAAGGCCTGCGACCTATACACCGGTGCGACCTATTTATGGATTTTTTTTCATATTTTTAGACCAATTTTTGGCTGAGTTATGGCCCTTTTTCCCTGTTGCATAAAATGGTGCAGTACCAGTTTCGGCCACCAGGGGGCAGTGCAAGTGCTCACAGTCAGCTCCACCTCCAGATGCTCCAGATGCTGCAGCTATCCTGCACTGGTTTCCACAGCAACTGCAACTCTGAGCAGATCACCTTCAGCTGCAACTGATTTGTCATTTATTAACAAAAATTAAAGTGAGACACAGTCTTACAAAAAAGGCAGCCAACAAACATTTTTTTAGGAGTCTGTAGTTTAATTTTAATGATGTTGGTGGTATTTACATTTTGAAATAAGCTGATTTGTAATAATTTATTAACAAATATCAAAGTGAGACACAGTTTTACAAAAAAGGCAGCCAACAAACATTTTTTTAGGAGTCTGTAGTTTAATTTTAATGATGTTGGTGGTATTTACATTTTGAAATAAGCTGATTTGTAATAATTTATTAACAAATATTAAAGTGAGACACAGTCTTACAAAAAAGGCAGCCAACAAATTTTTTTTTAGGAGTCTGTAGTTTAATTTTAATGATGTTGGTGGTATTTACATTTTGAAATAAGCTGATTTGTAATAATTCATTAACAAATATTAAAGTGAGACACAGTGCGACCTAGGTGCGACCTATACACCGGTGCAACCTATTTACGGATTTTTCCAGTTTATTGATAAATATTAGACGCTGCGACCTATACAACGGTGCGACCTATACACCGGAAAATACGGTAGCTTCACAGAGCTGGAGTTTCACTTTTCAGAGGTGGGAGCGTGAGAGCAGAAAGAGTGGGTGGAAAAAAAAAACTCACAAAGCTAATCTTTAATTTAGAAACTGTACATAAGCACCAGTGTTTTCGGGAAAATAAGAATGTCTTCATCTGGAGAACGTGATTGATTAAGATTCAAAAGTAAGACATTATTTTACAGAAGCTCTGTCTAAATGAGTCAGGCATCTATTGTTCGGCTGTGCAACATTTTCAGCAAATCTATGGAACTAAAAGCCATTTGGGAAAGCTGTGATTATAGACATTTGAAAAATGTCATGCAAATTGCTTATAGAGATTCCATCCATTTTTTTAACCCACTTTTCCATGCAGTCGTGTGGAGCTGCCACTTTTCTCCACTCTGACTGTAACACAACATACATTGGAGAGTTTTATAAAGAAGACTTTAGCAGGCGTGTGAGTATTTCAGTTAAATATATAGTATGAATAAGTTGTGGAAGCTTTTATTGTCTTTATTTTTTAAGGAATGAATGAATAATCGATTAGACAACTGAAAAATTATTTATCTATTTATAAACTAATTATTGACAGAAGCTGCAAATTTTTAGATGAAAAAAAAAATATTTCTAGGGAAATTACAAGACATGTAGAGTCAGATTATATTTTTTATTGCACAAGTATAACCCAACACAATTGTCTAAATAATATGTTTTGTCATTCTAATCCTAAGAAATAATAAAGTTAAAGGTGTCTACAAGAAAAAAACAAGTTATTCAAAGAGACAAGTGCACAATTTTGTGTTTATTCTTTAAAAAAAAAATAGTAACAGGTGATTAACATTTGAAGATAGGCCAAATGTTCTTTAACTGAAGTGCTTCAATTAACCTCTTGAATCAAATCAGCAACGTTTTCTATCCACTTCTTTATTAGGACTAAGAAAGGCTGCAAACTGGAGTCTCAAGTTATTTGTAGAATATTTATAGAATTTTTTCGGCTTTATGTTCTTCAGCAGAACTCATCATTTTTTGGAACTTATTTTGCAGAAAGACAGTTTGTTAAAAAACACATAAAAAAACGTTTTTTTCTTTCTTTTTGTCCTTGTTTTTATTTTTTCCTTCTTTTTTCACTTTTTGTTAAAAAATCTGCTTAAAATTTTAAAAGAGTGACTATTGGGCTTTGAATTTTGCTTTATTTTTCAAAATCGCATTATGTGTGTTGGGAAGAAAGGTGTTAAAATTCCATACTGGCAATGTGGAAAACAAAAGCTTCTAATCAAGTGTTTTGGTTTTCAGGGCAAAGTGTCCTGTCACACTGAATGATGCATTATCTGTTAAAGGTTGAAGAGTTTATGGCTTCATTCACACCACTACTGATGTGCCTTTTTTTTCAGTTTGTTTTAATCTTACAATTCATTACATTATTTACACAAGTATTTTCTCATTGTTTATTCTCAGTAAAACTTTGTCAATCAAGATCAGATTGTAGACACTAAACAACACGTATGAATCAATCAATCTAAGGCCTTCTCATAGTTTATTGTCTGTGACTTTAAAATTGGATATGTTTTGCCTATATATGCTGGTGAAGATTAGTTCTCACAGCTTCCATTCAGAATTGAAAAAGACTTCTGGACAGAAGTCGAAACGTTTTCTGCAACAAATAAAGTCCAGTTGACCCAGTATTGAACGCCTTTTTTGATTTTGCCTATATATAACGTCATGATGCAGCAAACAAAATAAATCAAGGTTTTCCTAATATGCGCCATTATTTTCTATCCATTTATTGACTTTTCCGGGGAGGTAAAATTGAATAATACAGTTTTTCTTAGCACAAAGTGTCCTGCCGGTATGTGATTATTTGCAAGAGCTCTGACTCAGCTCTAGCAGAGGTCAAAAAGCAAATTTCTTCTCCAAGGTATCTGTTTTCTGAATGACAATATATGTGTTAAACATACTCAAAATGACTGATATTGAACACGCTGCTCTACATATTGGACAGCAATATATGTACAGCAATGTTAATCTTTCTATGGTATACAATGAAAAGCTAAAAAACATCTTCATTTCCTTTGAGCGTTTCTTATTCGTTACTAGTTTCTTAGTAGACCTGCTGCTTTGATCAAGATTTCTTTTTAAACAGAAGCTTGGGTAGCATGCCCTCTCCGGGTCGGGGAGGAGGTCCTGCCCCAAGTGGAGGAGTTTAAGTATCTCGGGATCTTGTTCACGAATGAGGGAAAACTGGAGCGTGAGATCGATAGGCGGATAGGTGCAGCGTCCGCAGTGAAGCGGGCGCTGTACCGGTCTGTCGTGGTGAAGAGAGAGCTGAGTCGAAAGGCAAAGCTCTCAATTTACCGATCGATCTACATTCCCACCCTCATCTATGGTCATGAGCTTTGGGTTATGACCGAAAGAACAAGATCTCGGATACAAGCGGCTGAAATGAGTTTTCTCCGCAGGGTGGCTGGACTCTCCCTTAGAGATAGGGTGAGAAGCTCAGTCATCCGGGAGGGACTCGGAGTAGAGCCGCTGCTTCTCCACATCGAGAGGAGCCAGTTGAGGTGGCTCGGGCATCTGGTTAGGATGCCTCCTGGACGCCTCCCTGGTGAGGTGTTCCGGGCATGTCCCACCGGGAGGAGACCCAGAGGAAGACCCAGGACACGCTGGAGGGACTATGTTTCTCGGCTGGCCTGGGAACGCCTT
Organism: Garcialebias charrua; assembly: GCA_038048925.1. Lineage (NCBI taxonomy): Eukaryota > Metazoa > Chordata > Actinopteri > Cyprinodontiformes > Rivulidae > Garcialebias > Garcialebias charrua. The sequence goes on along the minus strand of JBBPBX010085684.1, from coordinate 7,768 downwards.
GGGATTCCCCCAGAGGAGCTGCTCCAAGTGGCTGGGGAGAGGGAAGTCTGGGCCTCCCTACTTAGGCTGCTACCCCCGCGACCCGACCCCGGATAAGCGGAAGAAGATGGATGGATGGATGGATGGATGGATGGACTGAAGCTTGTTTCTATTGTCAGTTCCTGTAAATTGTCTTATTTAGGAGTTGCACAGTGGAGCAGCGGTTGGCTGTGTCACCTCATAGTAAGTGATTATCCTGTTCAAGTCTCAATTCTGCAGACTTTTTAATTGTGCAGTGTGCATGTTCTCTTCCTGTAGCTAGTCTAGTTTCCTCCTACATTCTTAAAACTGGATTTTGAGATGAGAATTTAGGGTAAATGCTGGAAATTGAACTCAGACTCAAGTATACAGGGAGTATAGTATAGTCGGCAGGAGGGGATTCTTGAAAACAGGCTTTTGCTGGGAGATGTAGGTGGTTGGATGTATCCTTGTAGATAAGGGGATTTGGACCTTGACTGCGGATGATTTAGGGACTATGATGATGGGGACTGGACCAATGAACATGGGGCCAGCTTTCTGGGGGTTTCTTTGATGTGGATTTATGTGGAACTCCATACCTTTCAACCTACTTGATAACTTGAAGCTGTGGATCAATGTCAATCAGTGAATTTATTTTGTTGAGCCATATGATGGAGGGCCTCTTTTGTTGGTTGCCAGATTCTTCTGCAACCATGGAGATAATGGTGCACAGAAGGGATAGACACATCAGACATCAGGATGGGGAACAAAATTGATGAGTACCCAAGTGAAGATTCAAAAGGAAACAACCCAGTAGCAGGATGAAGGGAGTGTGCTCCTGTGGGCACATTCATTCCAAGTTAGGTGCTTATTCCAGGAGTAGGGGTTGTGGTTAATTACTCACCTTAATGCTACCTCCAATTCCTGGTTGCACAATTCAGTTTGTTTGTTAGACTGAGGATGGTAGCCCAAGATCAAGCTGGATGAGGCCCCCAGTGCACTGCAGAATGCCTTCCAGACATAATAAATGTAGTGAGGGCCTCGATCTGACATGATGGCCACTGGAATGGCATGTATCTAGAAAACGTGATCTACCAGGAGCTGAGGAGTCTCAGAAGCAGTGGGGAGCTTGGAAAGAGGAACAAAGTGGGCTGTTTTGGAAACTCTATCCACTATGAGAATGACTGTGTTACAGTTTGAGGGATGAAATAGACCTGTAACAAAATCCAGTCATGTTCGACCAGGAGTAATCAGGTCTCTCTTGTAAATTATTCCTCGAGGCTCAATGGGATTAAAGGCCACAGTATAGCTGCGCGTTGGGCCTAACGCCGCTCCACGCCGTGCAAGCGCCGCGGCACAAGCCTTTGAACGCAGGCGTGAATGCGCCAAGCTCAAATTTTACGACCGCTTACGCGCGCGCGTTGTCTCACGATAAACTGCCCGGCGCCGGACTGTTTTGTATGAGACACAAATGTATTAAATTCCCCTTCTTCATCCCCTGATCTGGACTTTTCTTTTGTTTGTTTTTTGCCAAAAGTCAAGTGATCGCTTCCTGCTCGCTGAGGAAATGAATGAATTTGTCACGAGCAAACTAAAGTCATGTCCAACGTGGCTGCGGGAGGCTCTAAATATTTCCTGGTCTTCTGGTGTGCTGGACCAGCGCTCCCTGTTTTTATTTTATTTTTTAGAACTTTTCATTAACATATAAACACAGAAAACCGCTCCGTAGCCCTCTGCCTTTTTTCCCCCCACCCGACCTGTCAATCAATTCAGTAGGCATGTCAGCAAATGACCAATCAGCGACCTCAGTTTGTCCCGTAGGTAAACGCTCCGCCCTGCTGCTGCTCAAATTATGTCAAGAATTTGGAGCGAAAATGCTGGAGCTTCACGCAGAGCTATACTGTGAAGGGCCAGATGTAACTTATAAATGTAACTAAATGTAATCTAATGTAATGTAAAATAAATGTAACTACCGTACTCCTTAATGTTGAACAACTCATTTATTATAACTTATTCAACTGACAATTACAGTTGCATAGAAAACATGTTTGCTTGTTGCTCTAACATAAATCCTTTAAAATTTTACTTAGCTCCGTGTTTGGTTTCAAAACCGACACCGCCTCGTAACACAAAAGACATACCGGTCTTTCTCCTGGAAGCACAAACAAGTATTCGCATTCCCATCTTTCTTGAAACTTCCGTCTGCATCAACTTTTCTCTTTCTGGACATTTTGGGATCATTATTTATATCTCAATTCCACTCGTTGGCATGAAGGTAGAAACACTGCTGCGGCTTCCGTAGTTGAAAGGCATTGTGGGCTACCGTAGTTGAAAGGCATTGTGGGAAATGTAGTTTTTGGTCAAAACACGCTCGTATTTATTTTTGGACACTCAAAACTTTTAAACTAAGCTCTCGCGGGCCACATAAAATGACATGGCGGGCCACATCTGGCCCGCGGGCCATGTGTTTGACACATGTGACCTAGAGGACCAGCACCAGGGTCAGTTTTATCTTTCTATGCCTCCCTGATCTCTCTCGCAATGTTCCAAGTTATCACTCCGATCTTACAGGATGGGAGAGAAATGTTTTCTTCTGACTTGTGGTGGTCTGTGGATGAGAACTGTCGAAAGAGAGCGACAAGTTTTACATTTCTGGAGCCCGGTCTGTAGGTTATAGAAAAATTGACTCTGAGGGAAAAAATTGTGACAAACAGGCTTGTCTTGAGTTTAACCACTTATGGTTGGATGGGTTAGGATAGTAGATTATGTGAATAATTGTTTTAACTCATGGAAAGTGGCATCAGCTCCAGGAGCCCAGGAGAAGGTGCCGTATTTTCCGAACGATAAGTCGCACTGCCCTATAAGTCGCATTGTCCAATTATTGCCAATAAATTGGAAAAATCCATAAACATGTCACACCGCCCCATAAGTCGCACCTACGTCACCGCCGACGTAACACGCCACCGCCAACGTAACGCGTCACCGCCGACATAACGCGTCACCGCCGACGTAACGCGTCACCGCCGACGCAACGCATCACAGCCAACGTAACACGCCACCGCTGACAACCCGGAAATGTGGTCCGGGTGTTTTGTCCTGCTGCAAATGTCTGCCACAGGAGCTCGTAGCAAGGGCTTTAAGAAGATTAACACTTAAAAACAATTATTTGTTTGCTGAAAATTATAGCAAAGATGTGTCTGAGCGGAACTTTTCCTTAATAAATGAACATAATTGTGAAATGAGCTGGATTAAAAAAATTGTTTAGCTATCGCATAAACAAAATGAGCATGTGCAGCACCAGACATGCAGTAGCAGCGAACAGACCTGCATGTCTTTTAATTTTAGCAGGATAAATACCTAAAAAATACATTTGTTAGCTGACATTATAGTAAAAGTTTGTCTCAGTTTATGAGCTGAATTTAAATAGTTTCGCTACCGCATAAACAAAACGAGCACGTGTAGCACCAGACATGCAGTAGCAGCGAACGGACCTGCATGTATTTTAATTTTAGCAGGATAAACAACAACAAAAAAATATTTGTTAGCTGACATAGTAAAAGTGTGTCTCAGTTTAACTTTTCGTTATAAATTTTAAAAATGGTCAAATCAGCTGAATTTAAATAGTTTCGCTATCGCATAAACAAATGAGTGTGCGCAGCCACAGACCAGACCCGCTGTGCACCGAGCGAATAGAATCTATTTAAAATTTAGCTAGATAAACACCTAAAAAATATATTTGTTAGCTGACATTATAGTAAAAGTGTGTCTCAGTTTAACTTTTCTTAATAAATGCACTTTGACGGTTAAAACGAAATAAATAAAGCGGCTTTAAAATTACTACACGCTCACCTGCCCATAATGATGACAGAAACAGATATTTATTTTACGTTTTTTATTCAAATCCATTAAACTCCTCATCTTCTGTGTCGCTAGCAAAAAGTTCTGCCAGCGAACGAGGAAGGTTACAGCTACTCAAAGCACCCTCTTCCTCCTCCCCACTCTCGGAGTCCTCAGCTCCAGCCGCACCAGCGATTATGCCAGCTTTTCTGAAGCCGGCCTGAATTGTTTTTGTGGTCACAGAAGTCCAGGCCTTGTCTATCCACTCCAGGACTTGCTGGCATGTGGCGTGTCTCAACCTCCCTGTGGCCATAAAGCTGTGTACGCCACTCACCATCCATTCTTCCCAGAGATTGCGAAGAGCAGACTTAAAGCTGAGATTCACTGAAATGTCCAGTGGCTGGAGGACTTTTGTTAATCCACCGGATATTATTGTTAGGACGGTGTTGCAGTTTTTTTACCTTTAATTCATCTGGGGGGTGATGTGTGCTCTCATGCTGTCCATGATGAGCAGGACCTTCTTGGTTTTGAAGAAACCGTCTGTACGATGTATGAAACATTTTGTGAGCCACACATTCATCATGTCCCCGTCCAGCCAGCCTTTTTCGTTTACGGCCATAACAACACGCGGTGTGAAGTCCACTTTAGGTATTGTCTTCCTCTTGAATATCACCATAGGCGGGAGCTTGGATCTATCCGCCCCACAGGCCAGAACCATGGTAAAATGTGATTTTTCGTGCCCAGTGGTGAGAATATTGATGGTTTTCTCACCTTTCTGGACACGTTGCAGCCCATGGGGATCCATCCATCCACCCATTTTCTTCCGCTTATCCGGGGTCGGGTCGCGGGGGTAGCAGCCTAAGTAGGGAGGCCCAGACTTCCCTCTCCCCAGCCACTTGGAGCAGCTCCTCTGGGGGAATCCCAAGGCGTTCCCAGGCCAGCCGAGAAACATAGTCCCTCCAGCGTGTCCTGGGTCTTCCTCTGGGTCTCCTCCCGGTGGGACATGCCCGGAACACCTCACCAGGGAGGCATCCAGGAGGCATCCTAACCAGATGCCCGAGCCACCTCAACTGGCTCCTCTCGATGTGGAGAAGCAGCGGCTCTACTCCGAGTCCCTCCCGGATGACTGAGCTTCTCACCCTATCTCTAAGGGAGAGTCCAGACACCCTGCGGAGAAAACTCATTTCAGCCGCTTGTATCCGAGATCTTGTTCTTTCGGTCATAACCCAGAGCTCATGACCATAGATGAGGGTGGGAACGTAGATCGATCGGTAAATTGAGAGCTTTGCCTTTTGACTCAGCTCTCTCTTCACCACGACAGACCGGTACAGCACCCGCTTCACTGCGGACGCTGCACCTATCCGCCTATCGATCTCACGCTCCAGTTTTCCCTCATTCGTGAACAAGACCCCGAGATACTTAAACTCCTCCACTTGGGGCAGGACCTCCTCCCCGACCCGGAGAAGGCATGCTACCCTTTTCCGGCTCAAGACCATGGCCTCGGATTTGGAGGAACTGATCCTCATCCCGGCCGCATCACATTCAGCTGCAAACCGCTCCAGCGAAAGCTGTAGATCACGATCTGATGAAGCCAATAGGACCACATCATCTGCAAAAAACAGAGAAGCGATTCTAAGGCCACCAAAACGGATCCTCTCAACACCTTGGCTGCGCCTAGAAATTCTGTCCATAAAAGTTATGAACAGAATCGGTGACAAAGGGCAACCTTGGCGGAGTCCAACTCTCACCGGAAACGAGCCTGACTTACTGCCAGCGATGCGGACCATGCTCTGACACCGGTCGTACAGGGACCTAACAGCCCATATCAAAGGGCCTGGTACCCCATACTCCCGGAGTACCCCCCACAGAACCCCCCGAGGGACGCGGTCGAATGCCTTCTCCAAGTCCACAAAGCACATGTAAACTGGTTGGGCAAACTCCCACGCACCCTCCAGGACCCTGCTGAGGGTGTAGAGCTGGTCTAGTGTTCCACGACCAGGACGAAAACCACATTGCTCCTCCTGAATCCGAGGTTCGACTATCCGACGGACCCTCCTCTCCAGAACCCCTGAATAGACCTTACCAGGGAGGCTTAAGAGTGTGATCCCCCTATAGTTGGAACACACCCTACGGTCCCCCTTTTTGAATAGGGGAACCACCACCCCAGTCTGCCAATCCAAGGGAACTGCCCCCGATGTCCACGCGATATTGCAGAGTCGCGTAAGCCAACACAACCCCACAACATCCAGAGCCCTAAGGAACTCAGGACGAATCTCATCCACCCCCGGAGCCCTGCCACCACGGAGCTTTTTAACCACCTTGGCGACCTCAGCACCAGAGATTGGAGAGCCCGACCCAAAATCCCCAGGCTCCGCTTCCTCAGTGGAAGACGTGCCAGTAGGATTGAGGAGGTCTTCGAAGTATTCCGCCCACCGACTCACAACATCCCGAGTTGAGGTCAACAGCACGCCATCCCCACCATAAATGGTGTTGGTCGCGTACCGCTTTCCCCCCCTGAGATGCCGGATGGTGGACCAGAATCGCCTCGAAGCCGTACGGAAGTCATTCTCCATGGCCTCTCCGAACTCCTCCCACGCCCGAGTTTTTGCCTCAGCAACCACCCGAGCCGCATGCCGCTTGGACTGCCGGTACCTATCTGCTGCTTCCGGGGTCCCACAGGCCAAAAAGGCCCAATAGGACTCCTTCTTCAGCTTGACAGCATCCCTCACCGCCGGTGTCCACCACCGGGTTCGAGGGTTGCCACCACGACAGGCACCAACAACCTTGCGGCCACAACTCCGATAAGCTACCTCGACAATAGAGGCGCGGAACATGGCCCACTCGGGCTCAATGTCCCCCGCCTCCCTCGGAACGTGTTCAAAGCTCTCCCGGAGGTGGGAGTTAAAGCTCCGTCTTACGGGAGACTCTGCCAGACGTTCCCAGCAGACCCTCACAATACGTTTGGGCCTGCCAGGTCTGACCGGCATCCTCCCCCACCATCGGAGCCAACTCATCACCAGGTAGTGGTCAGTTGACAGCTCCGCCCCTCTCTTCACCCGAGTGTCCAAGACATGCGGCCGCAGATCAGATGAGACGACAACAAAGTCGATCATCGAGCTGCGACCTAGGGTGTCCTGGTGCCAAGAGCACATATGGACACCCTTATGCCTGAACATGGTGTTCGTTATGGACAATCCATGACGAGCACAGAAGTCCAACAACAGAACACCACTTGGGTTCAGATCAGGGGGGCCGTTCCTCCCAACCACACCCCTCCAGGTCTCACTGTCATTGCCCACGTGAGCGTTGAAGTCCCCCAGCAGAACAAGGGAGTCCCCAGGAGGCGCACCCTCCAATACCCCCTCCAAGGACTCCAAAAAGGGTGGGTAATCTGCGCTGCCGTTTGGCGCATAGGCACAAACAACAGTCAGAGCCCGTCCCCCCACACGTAGGCGAAGGGAGGCTACCCTCTCGTTCACCGGGGTGAACCCCAACGTACAGGCACCAAGATGGGGGGCAACAAGTATGCCCACTCCTGCTCGGCGCCTCTCACCAGGGGCAACTCCAGAGTGGAAGAGTGTCCAACCCCTCTCAAGGAAACTGGTTCCAGAGCCAGAGCCATGCGTTGAGGTGAGTCCGACTATTTCTAGCCGGAACCTCTCAACCTCACACACTAGCTCAGGCTCCTTCCCCACCAGAGAGGTGACATTCCATGTCCCAATGGCCAGCTTCTGTAGCCGAGGATCAGACCGCCAGGGTCCCCGCCCTCGGCCACCACCCATTCCACAATGCACCCGACCCCTTTGGCCCCTCCCACAGGTGGTGAGCCCATGGGAAGGGGGACCCACGTCTCCTCTTCGGGCTGTGCCCGGCCGAGCTCCATGGGTAAAAGCCCGGCCACCAGGCGCTCGCCAACGTGCCCCTCCTCCGGGCC
>JBBPBX010085681.1:0-15045 GCA_038048925.1 Garcialebias charrua | reverse complement strand
TCTGCTCTAGCCCTGTCTGAAAAATAAAAAGTCACCAATCTGGGAGTGATAATGGATCCTTCCATGAAACTCAACAGCCATGTAAATATGATTGTTAAATCCTGTTTTTTCCAGCTGAGGCGACTGTCTAAGCTGAAGCCCATATTATCCAAAAATAACCTGGAGACAGTAATACATGCATTTATTACATCTAGGCTTGATTACTGCAATTCACTCCTGTTTGGTATCAGTCAGACCACCATTGCACGATTACAACTGGTCCAGAATGCAGCAGCCCGATTTTTAACCAGTACAGGCAAAAGAGAGCACATTACACCAGTCTTGGCCTCCCTGCACTGGCTACCGGTTCATCTTCGAATCCAGTTCAAAATTCTCCTGTATGTCTACAAATCGCTAAACAGTCTTGCCCCTGCCTATCTCTCTGATTTGATACACCCATATGTCCCACCACGTGCTCTGAGGTCAGCGGACCAGGTACTTTTGACAGTCCCAAGGACTCGTCTTAAACACAGAGGTAACAGGACCTTCTCTGTAGCAGGACCAAGACTCTGGAACGAGTTACCTCTGCTCGTCAGACAGGCCCCCTCCCTCTCGGTTTTCATATCCCGTCTAAAAACCCATTACTATTCTGTCGCTTTCAGCACCAGCTGATCTGTGTTTGGTCTATTTATTTATGGTCTGCAATGTTCTTATGTCAATTTTCTGTACTTCATTGTTGTGTGTTTGTTTGTACAGCACTTTGATTGGCCTTGTCGCTGTTTAAAGTGCTTTATAAATAAAATGGTATGGTAGGGTATGGTAAGTTGTGTTGAAACAGTGACAGGGTCCATTGCTTTTCTGTCAGCCGGGCTATGACTCAGATCGAAATGATGATGTGTGGCAAGGCAGGAGTTTCTCTCTTAAAAAAAGGGGGGACTTGCTAGTAGGCGGAGATGCTTTTACAGAAATGATCTAGCAACCTTAGTTTATTATGTCTTAAAGCTGCACTATGTAACTTTGTAGTGCAGTCTGTAACTTTTCTAACAATATATTTTTAACATATTTCTTCACTCTGTCACTATCTACTGACAGACTGATGTTAGACAAAGTAATCTCTGAAAAAAACTATAGTCCCCTTGCTTCTCTATCAGCATTTATAAAAACACAGAGTGACCCGCCGTTAACCATCCAATAAAAACAGAGTTTGTAACCAGCCAATAAAAACAGAGCTTGAATTTGAATTTCAGCAGGGCCAGGGGGAGCAGAGCCATATATGACTCTGAGGGGGAGGGATCAGATTGCTTTGCCTGTTTAAAATATTTCTAAGTTCTGCGCTCTACAGAAAGTTACACATAGCACCTTTAACAGTTGACAACAGAAATGGGCAATAAAGACACTAGAATATACAAAAAAAAATAACTTGCTGGTTTTTACAAAGCCTGTATTTTGCCATAGCTAGCAGATTTGTTCCATATGAATCTAAGCAGCAACACAACTTAATTCATATACAGTATATTTATTATACGGTCAACTTGCTGACTAAAACTATGCTTGGAAATAAACCACAAACGCCGCCCTTTGACCACCGGCTCGTTCAGCCGGAAGACAAATGGCGTGCAGCCTTCCTGGTTACACCCAGTTCCGCCTCTTTTTAATTCAGTGTGCAATCTAACCAATCACAAACGTTTGTAGGCGGGCTTAGAGAAGATTGACAGCGAGATCTTTCAATAAAAAGGCTCCTTTTTTCAATCATATATATAAGGACTTTCTGTCCCACTTTCTTTCTTTGAAATAATGTCGGCTGAATATGATAACAGGTCAGTGAATAACCGACGGAACAGTTCGTTCTTTTTAATATATTTGTGTATGTTGGGTAGCAAGATTCCGAAAAAAAAAACATTTTAGGCAGACTGACTTCAGGACATCGTAGCATTTTTTAAAATTTAACGTGTTTAGGCCTTAAAGCCTATTGTCCGGTTATGTTCACCTCGTTTGATCGACTGTAAAATGGAGTCGTTGTGATTATATCGTGTAATTGTCAGTTTTAGGCGGCTGAGCAGGACTGCGGTGTTCTTGGTCGGTAATTAAAGAAAATGGTTGCCGGTAGTTTGCGGTGCACGTGAGCCTGGCGCACTGTGGTTTAAATTCATATTTTATCGACGAAATATGAAAAGTGTATAGCCCACTAAGGCTGTGAGGTGCCAGATTGAATGTATTTTACCCCCGCAGTGAGTCATGTTGGACATTTGAGCTAATCTGTCGTTGTTCCAGCGGGTCAGGGCTCGGCACATGGTTTCACCGGTTGTCAGGGGTTTCATCTCTAATGTCGCCATTTCTCCACTTCCGGTCGTCACTGCTGTCAAAATGTCTGCCTTTGAACCCGGGGCCTGTTGGTGTGTGTCCAAACCGTCGCTAAAGGGTTCTGCTGACCCGCTTTGTCTTTGGTAAAGCCCGGTACCGACCGTGAGGCCTGGTTGCTTCCACGAGAGCCTGGGCTAGGCCGCGGCTAATGCTAACGGAGCTAATCGTTTTTTTCCACTAAATGTAATACTGCGTCAAAAATTGATGTATTTTTCGAAAATGATCCGTTCACATTGTCAAACTTGAGTTTTCGCGACCGTCTACATCGACGTGTCTTATTCTTTTATCGTATTAATTTATATATTTATTTTCCGGGCCCTGGTCGGAAAACGACCATTTTGAGCGCAGCAGCCTCCAGATAAAGATGGCGGCTCTGTCACCGTGAGCCCACACAGAGTGAAGGCGTTTACTGGAGCTTCTTCTGCGGCACGTCTCACTGGGCCGAGGGTCTGGATGTGGAGCTGGGAGGGTTACTGGTGCCACTGGCTCGTCGTGAATGTGCTGATGTGGCATGAGATGTCGTTTTCATCGAACTGACCCATTCTGTCATTTCCAGAGACAATGGCGGCCCAGAGGGCATGGAGCCAGACGGTATCATCGAGGTGAGACCTGCTTCTGCTCTTTACTCTAAATCAGTGACTGATAAAATAATTTGTGTATTTGGAGACGAGCAAAATCTCAGATTCTTCACAAATTGTCTGAATTACATTAGTCTGGTGTGAATGTCGTTCCTGTTACTGTTGCGATGAAACTAATTTCATCACTGCGGTTGAAACGATAACTCATCGCTGTGTCTTCGTCCCTTCAGAGCAACTGGAACCAGATTGTGGACAGCTTCGATGAGATGAACCTGCGTGAACATCTCCTCAGGGGAATCTATGCCTATGGTTTTGAGAAGCCGTCTGCCATCCAGCAAAGGGCTATTATGCCTTGTATCAAGGGTAAGCAAGAGAAGTGCATTTGATGGCTGCTTATTTAAGTTGTTGCATCTTAACTGAGGCCAGCTGATCAAACGTGAAGGACCTCGTCTGAATGAGCCACACTCGAGGACCTTCAGTAGTTCTGCTTCCTCTGCCACACGTTGCATCAATAAACTACAGTCAGAATCAGAACAGTGTTTTCTGTAAATTATTCTCAGCTCTGGATTAAAAAGCAGCCTTTACATTGAGGTTGTGGCTGAAGGGAAACTATAATTTTATTTTGCGGCTGCCTCTAAGTTTTAGTTTCATTAGTATTAATTGTGACTCGTGGTAAAAGTTGTGAAACTTCCTCTGTCTCTTCAGGTTATGATGTAATTGCTCAGGCTCAGTCCGGCACTGGGAAAACGGCCACTTTTGCCATTTCCATTCTCCAGCAGATTGATATTGAGCTGAAAGCCACTCAGGCTCTGGTTCTGGCTCCCACCAGGGAGCTGGCTCAGCAGGTATGCTCCCACTCACACCACCATTATGGTCCATTTATTGTTTTGGGGGAAAGATTCAGTTTTTAATGTAGACTGGAAACTAAAACAAACTTTGCTCGGGAACGTTGTTGCCGTCAGTCTCCCACTCTGGTACTAGTTGATGCTGTTAAACATCTATTGCTGGTTTACTTGTATAACCATCTGTTATAAGCCACTTGCTCAGTGAAGGGGTTTGAGTATTCCTTGTTGAATAATGGAAACTTGTTTTGTGCTTCCAGATCCAGAAGGTGGTGCTGGCTCTGGGCGACTACATGGGGGCCGGTTGTTACGCTTGTATTGGGGGAACCAGCATCCGCAGCGAGGTCCAGAAGCTTCAGGCAGAAGCCCCTCACATTGTGGTCGGAACCCCCGGCCGTGTCTTTGACATGTTGACCCGCAAAAACATCTGTAAGTTTAAAAGTTTTCTGTGCAGCGTCTAGAAGGTGTCGAGTCCTTCAGTTCTCTTCCTGAATGTTGAAGTTGTTCTGACAGGTTGAGTTGTAGAGTTCTGTTCAGGGGTGGTAACGTGGCGTCCCTGCGCACTCACTGCTGCCATGATGATATCCATGCGTGTCAGCTGACTTTAGCACACCGTGGCGTGGTGGAGCTCAGACCAGCGTTTTGCTGACTGGGCTTTCACAACAACACGGACCTGAAGGCGTGATCATACATTCATGTTTCTGAGCGCAGCACTCGACCTGGAACAACTTCTTAAATGTTTGACACCCCCCCACAAAGATAGACATTAGCCGTTCACTAGTCTCCAGAAGTTTGAGCCAAGTGGACAAACTGTCTCGAGATGATGAATATTTAAATCATCCTTTGTCTCCTGCGTGTTGAGATGATCTTCAGCTGCATGTGGTCCTGATGGGTCATCATGTCAGTGAAGAAGTTAATAACTCCGTTTCCTCCCCCAGCTCCCAAGTACATCAAAATGTTTGTGTTGGATGAGGCTGATGAGATGTTGAGTCGAGGATTCAAGGACCAGATCTACGAGATCTTCCAGAAACTATCAACCAGCATACAGGTGAGCTCAGCTGACACCTGGAGGTCTTGGTTGTCCTTCAAGATGTTTAGAGGAACTTGTTTGACCCTCGTAGGTCACAACTAGTGACATGATGCATGGTGTTTGGTCCTCTGTGTCTGCAGGTTGTCCTGCTGTCGGCCACCATGCCAGCCGACGTGTTGGAGGTCACCAAGAAATTCATGCGAGACCCGATTCGCATCCTCGTCAAGAAGGAGGAGCTGACGCTGGAGGGCATCCGTCAGTTTTACATTAATGTGGAGAAGGAGGTCAGTCATTGGTTTCACCAGGCTCCCAGTTGAACTGTGTTCTGGGACTGGTCCTAACCTGCTGCTGTCCACAGGAGTGGAAACTGGACACGTTATGTGACTTGTACGAAACCCTGACGATCACACAAGCCGTCATCTTCATCAACACGAGAAGGAAAGTGGACTGGCTCACTGAGAAGATGCACGCTCGAGACTTCACCGTGTCTGCTCTGGTGGGTACTGCTCGTGTTGTAGCCAGCACGCTCTGACATCTGAAGACTGGAACCAGTGTGACCTGGTGCTTGATGCTGCACCTTCACCAGACGCACCAAAAGAAACTTAGACCAGAAACAACTGGACTTTATTTGTAACAAGGACGTTTCACTCTTCATCCGAGGAGCTTTCTCAATTCAAAGAGCAGAGTGGATTCAGGTTATTGATGTGTGTATCTCATCTCAGCCTTTATAACCTGAACCACACTCTCTGCTCTTTGAATTAAGAGCTCATCGGATGAAGACCGTAACGTCTTCTGTTACAAATAAAGTCCAGTTGTTTCTGTATTGAATTTTTTTAATTCATCGTGTCCTGGACGACAGAATCTTCACCAGCACATCAGACCAGAAGCCCCAGTTTGGTGCCTGTAGCTCACACTGGTTTGTTTTCTTCCCCCCCCAGCACGGTGACATGGACCAGAAAGAACGGGATTTGATCATGAGGGAGTTCCGTTCCGGCTCCAGTCGAGTCCTGATCACCACTGATCTGCTGGTATGTTCCAGTTCCTGCTCTGTAGTTAGTGTGCTGTTGACCTGTCAGGGTGGTGGTCACGTGTGTCAGTGCACAGCTCCGCTGGTCCATGATGATCTTCATTTATTATTCATTTTATAAAAAACACACAACAAACACATGTTTCTTGTATTAAAAAAGAAAATATAAAATGAAAGGCGACAGAAGACAATATCTTATGTCTGCCCCTTTAAAAATTTTATTTAAAACAATAATTATATATAAGTAATAATGAAAAAAATGAATAACTCATCTCAAATTTCGAGATATTACACATTGAACTACTTCATACGTATTTCTTCAACAATTCTTTATCTTTTTTTTAAACACAAACATTGACATTGCTTTTTTTAATATCGCACTCTTAAGTCATTCCACAATCCAACTCCCTGGACTGAGGTAGACCGTCCCTTCAAACTGGTTCTATATTGTGTCTTTACAAATACATCAGTTCCCTTTAGATTGTAACAGCTTGATCTTTTAACAAAATGTGTCTGAATATTTAAGGGTAGTGCATTATGAGCTTTATACATCATTAAAATATGGTAATCTACTAAATCATGGAACTTCAGTAATTTCAACTGAAAAGATAATATACTAGATGGATGACAGTAATGATTTCTTGCAATAAGTTTTCTTACAAGTCTTCTACTTGAGCCTCACTCGGCCCTCAGAGGTTGCCTGCTCTACAGAGGAGCAGCAGCTGCCTCAAGGTGGCGCCACTAGATTTATAGAAAACCTGTTTGTGACATTTAAGAAACTTCATTTGTCGTCCATGTATCTAAAGCCAGTTTGTCCCATCTCTGATCCTGTGAGCAAACATCTGGCTGTGGAACAGTTGTCCATCACTTTTGTATTTTCACATAAACACTGATCAGTTGTGTGAACTCACACAGTATTGTAAATGCGTTAAAGAGTTTGTAAGTTGAAGAGTTTGTAAGTTGAACATTTAGTTTAAATGAGATGATTAAGAAGAACTGTTAATATATTTATTTATTACCAGTACCGTTGGAGCTCCCACTCTGCAGAGTGGAGCTTTAGTTGTTCATCAGGGAGGTAAATGTTAAAGATCAGAGGGCTGTGTTTCTTCCAGACGTACGTAGAGGTACGTGTTCCCTCACTGGTAGATGTTTGTGTAAAGTTGTGTGGTCCAAGGTTCCCTCTCCTCCCGTCACTGTGTCGGTGAAGGGCTGAATGTTCCTTGGTACATTACATCCTGCTCTCCACTGTAGCTTGGCTCAAGTCCATGACTGACAACTAAATGGCAGGTTACACGCCTCACGCATGTGATACGTGACGTGTTTCAATGTGAATGTGTTTGTTAAAGTCCCGTGTTGTCTCCTCAGGCCAGAGGTATTGATGTTCAGCAGGTCTCCCTCGTCATCAACTACGACCTGCCGACTAACAGAGAAAACTACATCCACAGGTGAGCTCGCCTTCCTCCACTTGTTTTAAATATAAATGTCATTACAAGACGTGCTCTGAAGCTTTTAGCACTTTACTTGAAGGCAGATGGCCACCGTGTGAAAAGCAGTCCCTCTGTGTGACTCAGTCACTGTCTGATGTTTCTGTAAAGTGGGGCTGAACGATTTTGGAAAATCTAATTGCGATTTTTTTTTTTACATTTTTTTATAAATTGCGATTTAAAATGCGATTACCATATTTAAAAAAAAAAAATCAAGTATTTATCAACAAACGGAAGCAATAAATCAATCTGTTTTATAATGAACAATGTCAATTTATTTAAAATAAATAAAATAGTCACATTTTTGTCATCTAACTACTGTCTGAACTTCACATGACAGTTATGCACATTATACAAGGATTGTATAATAGTTGTGACATCATGACCAGGTTTGGTAATGATGAGAAAATGCATCGCCTCATCTAAATAGCTATGCTAAAGCTAAGCTAACAATCATTAAACACCGCTAGTTTAAAAAAAAAAAACAGCTTGCGTGAAACGTGTGTGTTACTGGTTCTGTATCAATTCATATCGCTAATGACAACTGTTTAAAAAAAAATCTGATAATGAATGTGCTTCACGCAGAACGTTAGCTTGCTGAGCTAGCTGCTAAAAGGTCACCGTCAACAGGCCCGGTCACAGGGACCAGCTCGCTCTCTGTTTATCTCCCGCTGTCTCATCAGATACACGTTTACATGGACTAACTTATCCAAATTTTTAACTTTTATGACTCCTGTCGAGCCTGAAGCAACAGTGTTGGAGCGTGCGGTGTTGACTACCTCCTCCCTGCCTGCTCGGTTGCTCCGCTCGGCTCACTCCCTACGTCACGTGACCAGTCAAATCGCAGCCCGTGCGATTAGAGAATCGCGTTTTAACATATCGCGATATTATCGCAAATGCGATTAATCGTTCAGCCCTGCTGTAAAGTTGTGTGGTCCCAGGTTCCCTCTCCTCCCGTCACTGTGTCGGTGCAGGGCTGAATGTTCCTTGGTACATTACATCCTGCTCTCCACTGTAGCTTGGCTCAAGTCCATGACTGACAACTAAATGGCAGGTTACACGTAGCCTCACGCATGTGACATGTTTTCAGTGTGACTCAGTAGTGTAGTCGGTGACTGTGAGATCCTCGTGTGCTGAAGCTTTGTGTTTGTTCCTGTAGAATTGGACGAGGTGGTCGTTTCGGCAGGAAGGGCGTGGCCATCAACATGGTGACTGAAGACGACAAACGGACCCTCAGAGACATTGAGACTTTCTACAACACCACCGTGGAGGAGATGCCCATGAACGTGGCAGACCTCATATAGATCCTACATGCTCTGTCCTCATTTTGCTTATTTTAGAAGTAAAATCTTTTTAACTTCATGTTCTGATCTTATGTTTAATCTCTATCTTACACACACACAAACACACACACACACATGAAATTGTTGCTTATCTTGGAAGGAGGGCTTGCTAAGCTGCTTCCTGTCGACCAGAACTGCCTTTGACCCCCTCCATGAAAGGCTTTCTGATGGTTGATGGAATCAGTATCTTACTGGGCTGTGGATGTCGATGAGCGTTTGCAGGGGTGCTTCCAAAAAGTCTACGTTCAGAGGTTCTCGTGTTCCAGTGCGAGTCACAAACACTTGCACTCTTGATATTTTGAGCATTTAGTTGCTGCCGTCTCTAATCTGACTTGTCCAGGTCCACAAACAAAAGGAAGTGATTACTAAACTTGTTGAGAAGTACTCCAGTAGATCCACACTGGGACGTCTGGTGTCAGTGTTGAGCCGTGCACCTGAAGTGCACCGTGTCGGCTCCGCAGGTGTAACTGCAGCCCCGTGAGATGCTGGCAGCAGCGCACGGTGATGGACTGACTGGTTAGTTGTAGTGGAACTGTTCTGCAGGTGGATGTGTTGTCCTGACGAGTACTCACACACTTCAGTAAAGTTTCCCCACTCATGATCATGGAACAAGGTTCTGAGCGCATGATTGACCCAGGAGCTGAGCTTTAAGGCCTAAAATGCTTCAGCTCCACTCTGAAAGGATTCTCAGCCTCATGACTTTTTTTTTTTTTTTTTCAAAAGGTGATGGCAAGTGACTAAAAAAGACCAAACAAAATGAAAAATGTCATTTTTAGCGTATCGATGTGGAAAAAGCCTGAACTGAAGGCCGTGAACCTTTCTGCGCTCTCGAAGCCTCGAACCAGATGTTGACCTCTGTGACAGTTCATCAAGTTTTCTACATTGGTTTCTGTAAAGTATTTATTTCAATGCTCTTTAAAAACAAATAAAGGTTTTTCATTTTTAACTGTGTAAACTTGCCTCTCCATTCAATACTTGTGTCTTTATCCTGTTCTTGGAACGTGAATGTAGTCATCTGTATAAAAATGATAAGACTACAAAGACAAAAGAGCACGTTAACTGTTGGTGAATAATAAAATTGTGCACATTGACACACTAGTATGATTTTTCTTTATGGGGTTTGTCAAGTCACCCTGATTTAGCATGTAAAAATCCAAGATGGCTGCCAGAAAGGTCTGACATCAGTACAGTGCCACAGTCCAGGTTGGGTCAGAAAGGGTAGTGTTTCCATGAGGGAGCTGCTGGAAGAAAGGTTCAGTCTTGCAATAATAGTACCGTATTTTTCAGTGTATAGGTCTCACTTTTTTTTCCCAAGGCCTGCAACCTATACTCTAGTGTTGACATATATGGCTTGTTGTCACTTTCGGTGAAACAAATTTTTAAATCCAGCTCATTTCACAATTTCGTTCATTTATTAAGGAAAAGTTAAGCTCAGACATATTTGCTATAATTTTTATCAATTGTTAAGTGTTAATCTTCTTAAAAGCCTTGCTGTGTGCTCCTGTGGCAGACATTTGCAGCAGAGCTAAACGTAGGTGCGACCTATACCCAGGGCTGCCAACTTTTCAAAAAGCCAAAGAGAATTTTGTTTTTTGCGGCAACAGGGTTTGATTTTGCTGGTGAGTTTCACCTGCCCTCATCCTGCTGGCTACATCCTACAATAGAAATTGACTTAAAATGACTCCCTACACTCTACTTTATAGATTCATTCAACCTTTATTTATACAGGCTAGCCTCGTTGAGTCACGGGGACTCATTTACAAGAGGGACCTGTCTCACTCACACCAAACAACCATCCACTCTCTCACTCACACCATAGGGTCAATTTAGAGTCACCAATCAGCCTAACAAGCATGTTTTTTGGTCTGTGGGAGGAAACCGGAGTACCTGGAGGAAACCCACGCATGCACGGGGAGAACATGTGTAACCGGGTTCTGCTTCACTCCACTGTACCAAGCCAGCTCAAGTAACCCCTTGACTCTGCGTTGTGTAGTTTTTAAGGAAGACAAGGGGCTTCTGCGTGATCAGTCAGTTTATTTCCTGAATGAGAACACATCAGGGTTTGAATCAGTGCAGTTCAGCTTCATTCAGCACACTCTTGTGCAGCTTTCACAGACTGGCCCATTACAGTAAACAAATCATATTTTACAGAACATACAATGAAAATACAATAATAAATGAAGTACCTGAATGAGAACACATCAGGGTTTGAATCAGTGCAGTTCAGCTTCATTCAGCACACTACAACAGAGCATTGTGTTAGCTTATTCTTTTACTCAGCACATGAAGTGTTGTCTAATATTAACAAACTTAAAAGTACAAGAATTGGTGCCAGGCACATATCTAATAAATATTCATTGCACACAATTCATCTGAGTTGATAAGAATTATGTTTTAGCTGTTGCTAACCCTTTTCTATGCTGTGTGCTGAAGAATGCAACTCACCTCTTGTGCAGCTTTCACAGACTGGCACTGAGTACCGGAGCCAGCAGCATATAACCAGCCACACAGAGAGGAGGGGCGCTATTTCCCATTGCACTGATACATATGAAACAAGTGGAATTCTACAATCTAAACACCGTTACATTCCCCCCTGCTGAATTCCACTTGCACCCCCAAGTAAACAAATCTCAAAAACAAAAAAACAACACACCCTAAAAAATATATATATACACGGCAGAGAACTAACCAGGAGAGAAAAAAAATTGAACATTCTAGAGAATTTCCAATGGCATCTCTACAGCCACTGAGATGTGATAAATCTGCGCAGCAATTTCTAGGCAGTACAGTTACAAAGAAAATCCAGTCAGATGACTATTCCCAAGGAATCAGTATAAGAAGGAGTTAGCCAGACTCCATCACACATGCGGGAAGCATTAAAAAATATGCCCATTACATATTTTAACTTATTATAACCATACGCCATCCTAGTGCAGACAAATAAAAAAATAAAAAAACAATAGCACCTTGTTTGTTCTGAAACATCAAATTCTATTACAAGTACAGTACAATAAAACAAACTCTTTCGTCACTCCAACAAAACTCAACCCTTTTCTGTTTTCTGGTGCATCATCTCAATCAGTCTAGAAACAGGCTTAAGTAACCTTCCCACCCTTGATCTTTTGTGGTTCCCCACCGCCCTGTCAACAACAGTACGGTCTCCAGAGGGCACAACATTTTCAGATGGAACCTGAACCTTAACCAGAGGCAAACAGTTTGGATCATGCTCAGTAGTGTTCGCTGCCTCCAAAGCAGAAGAGCATGTAGCTGGATCCGTGGACATGGCCAGGTCGGATTGTTGCTCATTACTGGTTGAATTCTTTTGTACATCAGTGTCAAGATCAGGAGCACAGCCAGAGGCCTGTCGATGTTCCACAATAGTGCCTTCTGGTTCAATATCCTCAGTCATCAAATGCTCACTGGACACTTCAGATGGCAAGTCAGACACCCATGCTCTTGTCCTGTAGTCAACAGATGTCACAGACATTTCACACACAGTCTCCCCATGGCCATCTGTCATCAGTGATCCAGATTCAGAAGACACATCCACTTCTTCCTGTAGTAAGGCATCCTCGAGAGGGAGGAAGTTCACTGGCATTAATAGGTTGCGATGCACAATCTTCACCTGGCCCGTGGAAGCATTCTGCAGCTTGAAGGTGTGACTTGTGTCATTCTTGTCCATAACTGTGTAGACAACATTCTCCCATCGATCTGCGAGTTTTCTCTTGCCACGTCCCTTTTTGTTGGCTAACAGAACACGGTCTCCAATTTCCACTGGGGATCCCCGGACCTTCCGGTTGTAGAGATCTGTGTGGCGCTGCAATTGTTTGCTTGCTGTTCTTTGTGCAACGTCCATTGCCTCCTTGAGGTCTTTCCTTAGTGTCTGGACATAGCGGTCATAATCTGTGACTTCGTGATGGTCAATGACAGAGCCAAAGATTATATCAATCGGAAGCCTTGGCACCCTGCCAAACATCAACAGAAATGGAGCAAAGCCAGTTGTCTCGTGAACAGTGCAGTTATATGCAAAGGTGAGAGATTTCAATGCATCCGGCCATCTTTGCTTAGCCTTCGGCGGCAAGGCACGAATCATATTACCCAAGGTGCGGTTCATCCTTTCACAAGAACCATTGCCCATTGGGTGATATGGAGTCGTGTGAGACTTCTGGACACCGGCAACACTCAATAGTTCCGCAATGAGTGCACTCTCGAAATTTGCCCCCTGGTCAGAGTGTAAGCGTATTGGAAAGCCGTAGACACAGAAATAGTTATGCCACAGTTGGTGCGCCACTGCCTTGGCAGACTGGTTCGGGCATAAAAAAGCATGTGCCATCTTTGTAAAATGGTCTGTGACCACAAGCACATCCACAGATTTGTTTGCAGCGTCTTCAGCCGACCAAAAGTCTATGCAAACCAGTTCCAAGGGCTCTGATGTATTGATGTTCTCTAAAGGTGCTCTAGCCTCTGGTTCAGGTGACTTGCTAACAACGCATCGCTTGCAGCACCTCACATACTCTGCCACATGTTTAGCCATGCCTGACCAGTGAAATCGTTGCCTGGCCAGATAAAGAGTTCTTTGTTGGCCTTGGTGACCTGCTTCATCATGGATTCCTCTCAGTATAGCAGGACGCAGAGGAGGCGGAACTACATACAGGTGGGTTTTTGTCTTTGTTACAGGATTTTTGGAAACTCGATACAACACACCATTTTTTACAGTCAACTTGTTCCATGCCTTCAGAAGTCTATTTGTCTCAATCGTTTCTTTGGCACGTTCTCTCCTTGATGGTCTCCGCCCCCTTTCTACATAAAAGATTGCCCTACTCAATGTATCATCCCGCCGCTGCTGCCTCTCTAGCTCGTCATGCGACAAAATTTCAGAGTCAGATTGGCTCGGTGTGAGCAAAGTCTGAGAGAACTGAGGCAAAAGGAGAGCATGTGGCCACACCTTGGACTCATGTTCTGTATGAACCTGCAAGACAGCTCCCACCTCAGACGATGTCAGCCCCCCGGCCTGCACAACAACTGTGCACTGAGAAACAATAGGCTGGTCGTTGCCTGGGATCTCCTCAGATGAGTGAACTGTCCATCTGAAGGCCTCCTGTACCCCACCTGTTGCAACTGCCTCTGCCTCAGCTAGCAGATCAGTGTATGGCACTCTTATTAGACGATGGGAGGCAGTGGGTTGCACAAAGGGTACCCTGCTTAGTGCATCAGCAACTACATTTTTAGGACCAGGGATGTATTTTATATCAAACTGAAAAGGTGCCAGTTTTGCAATCCACCTTTGCTCACATGCATCTAGTCTAGGCTTAGACAGTATGTAAGTCAGAGGGTTATTATCGGTCCATACTGTAAACTGATGACCCCTCAGCCAATGATGAAACTTATCGCACACTGCCCACTTCAAGGCAAAGAACTCCAACCTGTGTGCTGGATATTTGGACTGTGCGTGACTGAGTGTCTTACTGGCAAAAGCGATTGGTCTTGATGTCGAAGCCCCAGCCTGAACTTGCGACAACACTGCACCCAGGCCACTGCTGGAGGCATCAACAGATAGAAGAAATGGCTCCTCGAAGTTTGGATGGGCCAGGAGCACTCGATCCAACAGAGCCTGCTTCAACTTGAAGAATGCTGTCCTGCAGTCATCCGTCCAATCCTCCTCACACAGTTTTGCACGCGCCTGCTTGCGCCTTCTCCCTGGACCACGTGGGCCTTTCTCCCCAGATGTCAGCCGGAACAGAGGTTTTGCAATGGATGAACAGTTCTCAATAAATTGTTGGTAATACATGACCATTCCCAGGAACGAGCGAACCCTCTGTTGGGATGGGACCTTAGAACCATCTTCCATGAGGTTTGCTTCCTTGAGAGACGTAATGGATGCTATTTTGTCAGGGTCTGACCTTATTCCATCAGCATTAACAATGTGGCCAAGGAATTTCACAGACTGTCTCAAGAAGTGACACTTCTTTGGAGCCAACTTGAGATTGTGAGCCTGTAATCTCTGGAACACCATATGCAAACGCTGTAGTGCCACTTCTTCAGTGGGGGCAAACACCAGGACGTCGTCAAGGTAACACAGCACACTGAGGAAGTTCTGATCTCCAAAAATGCCCAACATCATCCTCATAAAGGTCGCTGGACTGTTGCACAGTCCCTGTGGCATACGATTGTATTCGTATAACCCGAACGGTGATGTGAATGCTGTATACTTGCGGTCCTGGTCATGCACCTCCACATTATAGTAGCCTGAAGTCAGGTCCATTGTGGAGAAAAATCCATTTCCTCCTAAAGCAGCCAATGCATCGGCTGGATGTGGAAGAGGATGGGCATCTTTGACAGTTCTAGCGTTAAGCCAACGAAAGTCATTACATATTCTTAAATCGCCAGACTTCTTCCAAACT
>JBBPBX010085680.1:0-11834 GCA_038048925.1 Garcialebias charrua | reverse complement strand
GTCTCTGCTGCGTCTCAGACAGTTGGACAAACTGCTTATACAGCAATACCCTTCTTCAGTGGATGCGTATGTGTGCGTGCATGTGGGTGTGTGTGTGTGTGTGTGTGTGTGTGTGTGTGGACATTTAGGGAACAGCTTCCTAATGGGAAGAAGCAGCTGAGCAGATAGGTGTTAATTCATGCAGACATTAAATTGGTTGGGGGGAGGTGCTCCTGATTTTACTACAGCTTCTCTTTAAGGAGACGTGATGGAGGAGGAGCAGGAGGAGCTGACCTGCTGAAATCCAGTATAGTAAGAGTTCAGTGGTTTCCTATACCATACCATACCATACCATACCATACCATTTTATTTATAAAGCACTTTCAACAGGAACAAGTCCACACCAAAGTGCTGGACAAACAAACACGCAACAGGCAACACAGACAATGAAGTACAACACGAAAAACATAAAAACATTGCAGATCATAAATCAAACGATCCAGTACACATCAGCTGGCATTGAAAGCGATGGAGTAGTAGTGAGTTTTTAACCGGGATTTGAAAACCGAGAGGGAGGGGGCCTGTTTGATGAGCAGCGGTAACTCGTTCCAGAGTCTTGGGCCTGCTACAGAGAACGCCCTGTCACCCCTGCGCTTAAGGCGAGTTTCTGGAACTATTAAGAGTACCTGATCCTCTGACCTCAAAGCACGTGGAGGGACATATGGGTGTATCAGATCCGAGAGATAGGCGGGGGCGAGACTGTTCAGCGATTTGTAGACATACATGAGAATTTTGAATTGGATTCGAAGATGAACCGGTAGCCAGTGAAGGGAGGCCAAGACTGGTGTAATGTGCTCTCTTTTGCGTGTGCTGGTTAAAAATCGGGCAGCTGCGTTCTGAACCAGTTGTAATCGTGCAATGGTGGCTTGACTGACGCCAAACAGAAGTGAATTGCAGTAATCAAGCCTAGATGTAATGAATGCGTGAATCACTGTCTCCAGGTGCTTTTTGGATAATATGGGCTTCAGCTTAGACAGACGCCTCAGCTGGAAAAAACAGGATTTGACGATCATGTTTACATGACTGTTGAGTTTCATGGAAGGATCCATTATCACTCCCAGATTTTTGACTTTTTGTTTTTCGGACAGGGGTAGAGCAGAAAGGTTGATGCAGTGGTTCGAGGTTGTGTCATTGGGAAGGAACAATATGGCTTCAGACTTCTTATCGTTGAAGCTTACGAAATTTAAAGCCATTCAGTCCCTGATGTCAGCCAGGCAGTCGAGCAGAGGTCGCGGTTGGTTTGAGCTGCTCTTATTTAAATGTTTACAATAAAACAAATTTTAAAAATTACATATTTTGAGGGCGTCGCAAAAATCGCAACAGAAACAGCTCAAGAGCGCCACCTAGAAATGTTCAAAATGCCCTCCGCATTAGCCTTAGTTTGTCGAAGAAGAATGAAATTCGGTACACTTGTCCAATTCCCCAAAATGGACCTAAAACCCTCGGCACCAACGTTGTATGATGAACAGGAAAGCGGCCATTTTGGAACTACGTCCCAATTTTCACAGCTTTTTGGCGGTTTATAACCTCCGCATTTGAAAAAAATCCTCCTACGGATTTCGCTCAGTTGGTTTCAAACTTGGCCATTTGGTTCAAAAGGCATGGAGGATGAAAATGTATCCAAACGGTTTGTTTTGAAGCATGCTGAAGGGGCGGGGCCAGACCTCAAAATTTGACATCTCACCTTAAAAAACAAAATGCTACTCGGTGAACATCTATATCTTCTCAGGACCTATGAAAAAGTATCTCGGAGCCCTGGGCCAAAACCAACAGGAAGTCAGCCCTTTTGGGTCAAAGGGTCACTTTTCTGCATTTCTAATTGCAGATTTTAAGGAACTCCTAGAGATTTTGAAGGATTGCCTTCAAACTTGATTAATATGCCCTTAACACATTGGGGAGTAAAAGTTATCAAAAGCTTGAGTTTTCTTTTATGCTAAAGGGGTGTGGCCAGGCCTTAAAGTTGCGTTTCACGCTATCGAAGCCCCGCCCGCTCAGAACAGGAAGTCACTTTTTAAAACTTGGAATGTTCCCTCTCTGACACCCTTGAACTAATCAGGATGATCCTGTGTTAGAAGACATATAAGTTGGTCTGACTTACTTTAAATTACAAACAGTTTTCGTTGGAGGATGTGAGCGTGGTGGTGTGACGATCTCAGATGTGATGCTGTCGCAACACGTCTGGCTCAGCTCTAAATTCCACAGATTTGAATCGAGTTGCACCAAAATCACTACGATTGATCATTATCCACCACTACAACAGGCTTACACGATAAGTGGCCAATACCCTCCACAGCGCCCCCTATATTATTTCTACAGTTATATCTCAGTGATACATCATCCGAGCTGCACGAGATTTAGTGTGCTTCAGCACTGAGCACTTTTACACACATTGATATTGTGGTGGTTTAACATATGACTCCAGTGCGCCCCCTGCATTATTCAAACTGTTATATCTCATTGTTAGATCATCTGATCTTTTCCAGATTTATTGTGCATCATCTGTCAGCACTTCTAAACACATTGGTGTGGTTGTTTAAAATGTCATTCCAGTGCGCCCCCTACATTATTCCAACAGTTAAAGATCAGCGATATATCATCCAATATGCACCACATGTATTGTACGTCACCAGTGAGCACTTCTACACACATTTCTATTGTTATTTAACTTTTGACTCCAGTGCACCCCCTACATTATTCCAAAAGTTATATCTCAATGTTAGACCATCCGATCTGTTCCAGATTTATTGTGCATAATCTGTGGGCACTTTTAAACACATTGATATGGTTGGGGGGAGTGGTGGCGCAGTGGTTAGAGACAGTGGGCCTGTGATCGGAAGATCGCCGGTTAATAATAATAATAACAATAATAATAATAATGAATTTAATTTATAACGCACTTTTCATTAACGAAAATCTCAAAGTGCTAAGCCCCGGTACTGACAACATCAAAAAAATGTGTGTGGAAAAAGGTGAAACACCCACACCTTCCTCCACCCTCATTCGCCACACCCTGGGCCCCTGAGCAAGGCCCTTAACCCTCACCATCTGCTCCCTAAACAGGTCTCTCTTGAAAATGAGTTCTCGTGGCTCAATGAGACTACCTGGATAAATAAAGGGTAAATGAACAAAAGTTTAACATTTGACTCAAGTGCACCATCTACATTATTCAAACAGTTACAGATCAGTGATACATCAAACGATCTTCACCAGATTTATTGTGCTTCATCAGTGAGCACTTCTATACACATTGGTATTGTTGTTGAAAATTATACTCCAGTGCGCCCCCTAGATGATTATAACAGTTACAAAGTATATCTCAGTGATACACAATCCCATCTGCACCAAATCTTTTGTGCTTAACCAATGAGCACTTCTAAAAAAAAGTTGGTATAGTTCATTCATGACATCACTCAAGCCCTGCCCACTCAGACAAGAAACTGACAATTATTGTGTGACTCTTCCAGCTTCGCCCTGTGCAAGGTATGACAGAAACTGTATTTGCTAACTGTTGATTATGACACATGACATGTTGAACGGAAGTGCTCATCCCAACGTTTGCCACAAAACAAGTAATCCCAAAAACTCATGTCTGGAAAGTTGGATTTTAGCCAAACATGTAAGGCTTGCAGGAGGACTCGTACTGACATGGCCAGAATGTGTTTTCGTAGATTCGGCATGTGTGCACTCTGGTGGACGCATGCGGGAACAGAATGGAAGCGTTCATGATGAGTGCGACCGGGAGGCGTTGCTGGAGCTCCGGAGTTTGCAGGTGATTTAGAAGATTTGGCAAATGCGCACCCTGGTGAACGGGTGCAGGATAGGCACGAGAACTTTCGCGATAGCGACTGGGCGGACTAGCTGGAGCTCCCGCAGTCGCAATAAGGCTGGAGTGGCGCTTTGCTGTGAGGGCACAATGCTGCTTGCAGCTTTAATTCAATGTATTTCTATAGCTCCAAATCACAACAAAGTTGTCTCTGGGCACTTTACAGGAACATTCACTTACATAGAGAGGCCAGTTAGTAAAGTTCTCTAACTAAGGAGCAGCAGACAAGTTGAATCTTGGCTTCGTAACAGTCTCCTATATTCATATTTAAAAATAATAATTTAACATTATTTATGTGAGGAGCAGACTGCTTTGAGTTTAACTCCATCACAGAACTCTCATCTTGAACAAGCATGAAGGCGACAGTGGAAAGGAAAAACTCTCTCATGAGGAAGAAACCTTTAGCAGAACCAGGCTCAGGACAAGCGTCATCTGCTTCGACCAGCTGGGTTTGGTAGGAACAGATACACAATGGCAGGTCAAGAATCACATGTTAAGATAGAAATAGTATCAAATGAAAACTATTTAATTTTAACAATTCATTTAAGAAATGAGGTCAGTTTGTCCTCTAGTAGTCTAAGTCTATAGCAGCAGAACAAGACAACACTAACTATAGGATTTATGAAAAAGTAAAGTGTTAATCCCAGTCTTCAAACTGGACAATGTGTCAGCCTCATGGACACAAACTGGAAGTTGGTTCCACAAGAGAGGAGCCTGACAACTGAAAGATCTTCCTCCATTCTGCTGCTGGAAACTCTAGGAACCACAAGTAAACCTGCAGTCTGAGAGTGAAGTGCTCTGTTAGCAAAATATGGAACAATAAGATCTGTAATATAAGATGGAGCTAGGTTGTTGAGGGCTTTGTAGGTTAGAAGTAAGATTTTGAATTCAGTTCTGGATTTGACAGGGAGCCAGTGGAGAGAAGCTAAAACTGGAGAGACATGATCTCTCCCAGTAACTCCAGTTAAGACTCTGGCAGCAGCATGTTGGATCAACTGAAGACTTTTTAAAGAAGTATTTGGACACCCAGATAACAAACCATTGCAATAGTCCAGTCTAGACGTGACAAATGCATGAACCAGTTTTTCTGCATCATTTTTACATGTTTCTAATTTTAGTGATATTACGCAGGTGGAAGAAGGAGGGTCTAGTAACATTTTTAATGTGGGGGATAAAAGACATGTCCTGATCAAAAATAACACCAAGATTTTTAACATTAGAGCTGGAGGCAGATTAATGTCATCCAAGGAGGAGAAAGACTGAAACATTTATTCCTAAGATGTTCAGGTCCAAAAACTGAAACCTCAGTCTTGTCTGTTCAAAAGCAGAAAATTAAAGATCATCCAGGTTTTTGTGTCTTTAAGACATGTTGTAGTCTGAGTAACTGATTGAATTCATTGGGTTTAATGGACAAATATAATTGTGTATCATCAGTATAACAATGAAAATGTATCCCATGCTGTTTAATAACTTTACCCAATGGAAGCATATACAAGGGAAAAATTATTAGTCAAATCACTGAACCTTGAGGAACTCCATGACTAACTTTGGTGTATGATAATTGATTTTTTTACATTTACAAACTGGAATCTGTCATATAGATAGGATTTAAATCAATGTAGAGCCGTTCCTGTCATTCCAACATCATATTCAAGCCTCTGTAGTAAAATATTATGATCAACTGTATCAAATGCAGCACTGAGGTCTAACAGGACCAGTGGAGACACCTGTCCATTGTCTGAGGCCATGAGAATATCATTAGTGACTTTCACCAGTACAGTTTCAGTGATGTGGTGAGCTCTAAACCCTGACTGTTCAAACAGATTATTTCTTTGTAGATGTTCACACAACTGACCTGCAACTATTTTCTCTAGAATTTTTTAGATGAAAGTTAGATTAGATATAGGCAGGACGTTTGGGGGCCCTAAGCAGGATATGTTTTGGGGGCCCTACTTTGCTTTGCCTTTGTAGACATTGAAAGATACACAAAACCAAATGCTGTATGTATGTAACCAAGCCCGTCGAATTTTCTCACCATTTGCAAGTGTTCTAAACATATAATGGTAATGAAAGCTTCTGTTTGACATGGATTTGGGGAATTCAAAGTCTCTGTCTACCTCCATGGGACCCCTTCTAACTATGTCAGCCCTTACTTGGTCAGACAGATGTGACGGCCATTGTGCAGGATCCATTGGTGGTGGTGGTGGAGCAGAAATTCCAAGAGCAGATGGTAGGTGACTTTCATCAGCAGTTACCACTGGATCTGAGGAGTAAAATCCATTGGAAAAGTTTAGTAACATCTGTGGACACAAAATTTGCATAAAAGGCATCCACAAAATGTCAGCAGACATCAAACTGGTAATTATTTTAATTGTGGAAAAATTAAATATCCTACTTCAAATAAATAAAGTTAACTTATGTTTTACTCCTTCTATTAGTTCTAGTATTCACACATTTGCAAAGGAAATGACAGGAAAAACTGCTAAAACTAGCCCTTTTTGTTGTTATAAGAACAAATAAAATTCAGTTTAAAGTTAGTTTTGATCAAAGCTTGGAAGAGCCACTGCAGAGGGACCAAAGAGCCGCATGTGGCTCCAGAGCCGCAGGTTGCAGACCCCTGCACTAGCCCAACCAAAGTCCAGGACCCCTTACATTTTAAGACAGGTTTACAAGAAATCTAAAATAATTACCTATCAGCCTCTTTCAAACCAGTTATGTGATCACAATCTGATAGGCCTACCTTTGTTGACATTGAAATGCTGTGAACATTCTTACCTCTAGCCCGCGTTTGTGCTGGATGGATTTTTCATGCAGACGGACATCGTTCCTCTAAAGTCGCAGTTACAAATCTTAAAAAACGCGTAATTGTGCCCCACCCGAAAGTAAATTTGCTGTCCCATTTTTCAAGATATTTACACGAAGTCTTAACTTTTTTGGCAGGGACGCGGACGCCTTCTCTCTCGTTACATCCATCTCTGTGTTTTTCCGGGTTTGTTCCTGACCGCGCCAGCCCTAACATCGCGAGAACTGCCATCGAGGCTACTGCAGGTGGCAGTTCTCGCGAGGCTAGTGACAGAGGCACCGGAATGTTTTTTTATTTTTTATATATAATATTATAATACGGGAGATTTCCGGGAAAATAATAATTCGGGATGACGACGGGAAAGAGGGGTAAAATACGGTAGTTTCCCGGCCGGATTAACTTTGAATCTATGTTTTTTGGACAGGTAGTGAAACTACAGTGAGTCATTTTGTGGTGTGTCCATCATGGGCCCCCCTAGTGGCCACGGGGCCCTAAGCAGCCGCTTCATTCGCGTATAGGCAGATCCGGCTCTGGATATAGGTCTATAATCGGCCAGGATTTTTGAGTCAAGGTTATGTTTAAAAATTTAATTACAGCAATCTTAAAGCTCTGTGATACGTAACCGTTTATTATAGACAAATTAATCATATCCAAGACGTGGTTATTAATTAAGGGAACTATGGGGGCTGAGGATGGCAGACCATACAAATACAGGTAAATATCCTTCAACCCCCTGCACAGTTAGACCATGCTCAGAACTGTTTGGTTCAAGAGCCATAATGATGTGGCTGAGGACCTTGGGGCCACCGTACTGAGGGGCCACTTTGGGCCCGCAGACATCGTGTGAAAACTCGTTTGCAATGGTGTGTATGATTCCCACTGACAGCAGAAGGTTTTCGCTCAGACTGATTGCCGATTGCTGTAAAGTGGGTTGCAGCATGCTGTGAGAAGGATGAACCAGGATCAAAGAACATCTGGATGCACATCTGCAGCTGTGTGCTGCCGAAAGGTGAGGAGGAAAAGAAACTCCCGAGCGTCAAACTGCCTCCTGCAGAACAACAAGCAGATCTAAATAAAGTTTTCACATGGCGTGAGTTAAAGCGGTTCCACTGGATTCATTTAGACGTGTTCGTGTTCAGGACCGGCTCGTGTGCAGCTGATGGAACGAGACAAACGAGAGGACACGTGGACAGCCTCAGCTGATGGAACGAGACAAACGAGAGGACACGTGGACAGCCTCAGCTGATGGAACGAGACAAACGAGAGGACACGTGGACAGCCTCGGCTGATGGAACGAGACAAACGAGAGGACACGTGGACAGCCTCGTGCTGATGGAACGAGACAAACGAGAGGACACGTGGACAGCCTCGGCTGATGGAACGAGACAAACGAGAGGACACGTGGACAGCCTCGTGCTGATGGAACGAGACAAACGAGAGGACACGTGGACAGCCTCAGCTGATGGAACGAGACAAACGAGAGGACACGTGGACAGCCTCAGCTGATGGAACGAGACAAACGAGAGGACACGTGGACAGCCTCAGCTGATGGAACGAGACAAACGAGAGGACACGTGGACAGCCTCGTGCTGATGGAACGAGACAAACGAGAGGACACGTGGACAGCCTCGGCTGATGGAACGAGACAAACGAGAGGACACGTGGACAGCCTCAGCTGATGGAACGAGACAAACGAGAGGACACGTGGACAGCCTCAGCTGATGGAACGAGACAAACGAGAGGACACGTGGACAGCCTCGTGCTGATGGAACGAGACAAACGAGAGGACACGTGGACAGCCTCAGCTGATGGAACGAGACAAACGAGAGGACACGTGGACAGCCTCGTGCTGATGGAACGAGACAAACGAGAGGACACGTGGACAGCCTCGGCTGATGGAACGAGACAAACGAGAGGACACGTGGACAGCCTCAGCTGATGGAACGAGACAAACGAGAGGACACGTGGACAGCCTCGTGCTGATGGAACGAGACAAACGAGAGGACACGTGGACAGCCTCGTGCTGATGGAACGAGACAAACGAGAGGACACGTGGACAGCCTCAGCTGATGGAACGAGACAAACGAGAGGACACGTGGACAGCCTCAGCTGATGGAACGAGACAAACGAGAGGACACGTGGACAGCCTCAGCTGATGGAACGAGACAAACGAGAGGACACGTGGACAGCCTCGGCTGATGGAACGAGACAAACGAGAGGACACGTGGACAGCCTCGTGCTGATGGAACGAGACAAACGAGAGGACACGTGGACAGCCTCAGCTGATGGAACGAGACAAACGAGAGGACACGTGGACAGCCTCGGCTGATGGAACGAGACAAACGAGAGGACACGTGGACAGCCTCGGCTGATGGAACGAGACAAACGAGAGGACACGTGGACAGCCTCAGCTGATGGAACGAGACAAACGAGAGGACACGTGGACAGCCTCGTGCTGATGGAACGAGACAAACGAGAGGACACGTGGACAGCCTCGGCTGATGGAACGAGACAAACGAGAGGACACGTGGACAGCCTCAGCTGATGGAACGAGACAAACGAGAGGACACGTGGACAGCCTCAGCTGATGGAACGAGACAAACGAGAGGACACGTGGACAGCCTCAGCTGATGGAACGAGACAAACGAGAGGACACGTGGACAGCCTCGGCTGATGGAACGAGACAAACGAGAGGACACGTGGACAGCCTCGTGCTGATGGAACGAGACAAACGAGAGGACACGTGGACAGCCTCAGCTGATGGAACGAGACAAACGAGAGGACACGTGGACAGCCTCAGCTGATGGAACGAGACAAACGAGAGGACACGTGGACAGCCTCGTGCTGATGGAACGAGACAAACGAGAGGACACGTGGACAGCCTCAGCTGATGGAACGAGACAAACGAGAGGACACGTGGACAGCCTCAGCTGATGGAACGAGACAAACGAGAGGACACGTGGACAGCCTCGCTGATGGAACGAGACAAACGAGAGGACACGTGGACAGCCTCGTGCTGATGGAACGAGACAAACGAGAGGACACGTGGACAGCCTCAGCTGATGGAACGAGACAAACGAGAGGACACGTGGACAGCCTCGGCTGATGGAACGAGACAAACGAGAGGACACGTGGACAGCCTCGTGCTGATGGAACGAGACAAACGAGAGGACACGTGGACAGCCTCGTGCTGATGGAACGAGACAAACGAGAGGACACGTGGACAGCCTCAGCTGATGGAACGAGACAAACGAGAGGACACGTGGACAGCCTCAGCTGATGGAACGAGACAAACGAGAGGACACGTGGACAGCCTCAGCTGATGGAACGAGACAAACGAGAGGACACGTGGACAGCCTCGTGCTGATGGAACGAGACAAACGAGAGGACACGTGGACAGCCTCGGCTGATGGAACGAGACAAACGAGAGGACACGTGGACAGCCTCAGCTGATGGAACGAGACAAACGAGAGGACACGTGGACAGCCTCAGCTGATGGAACGAGACAAACGAGAGGACACGTGGACAGCCTCGTGCTGAGTGGATTCAAACATTTTGACAGGAAACAGGAAGCTGCTTGGTGTTCAGATCAGAAAACGACCTTTCAACAGCAGCAGACGTCTTGTCCTCAGAACATGGAACAGAAACCGTTCAAAGCAAAGAATCTTTCAGATTTAATGGAAATCAGTCATTCTGTGCGCTGAGGTAAAATACGTTTTCTGTCCTCGTCCCAGAAGACGAGCAGAACCACATCTGGGTCTCGTCCCGAGGAGAAAAACTCTCATTACAGCTGCAATCAATAACTTCAGTCTGATCGATGAAAAGAATGACACGAGGAGTAAAGGCTCGCCTTTCAGAAACATGTGTCTGGGTGAAATTCACACGGTAGAAATTCAAATTTATTTTTAATTTTAAAAGGTTTTTATCTTCAGGTTCAGCTCTTTGTCTCAAGTAAATCCTGTATTGTTTTAATAAAATGATTCAGCTTCAGGTTTTCCAACAAACAGGCAAAATGAAAGCATACAAACAGCTTTGATAAAAAAAACATTAAATTCTATTAATCATCTGAGGCTCTGGAGTCTGATTGTTTCTACCTCATCAGTTAGTGTTTGTTTCTCATCAGCCGTCTCTACATCCAGGCTGTTTAAAACAGGACCAAGAACAACACAGTTCACAGAGACTGATCACTCAGGAGCAGCTTCATGGAAAAGGACTTTGAAGTCATTTAAATCTGCAGCTAATTTACTTTATGACTTTCTTTAATAACTCCCGTCGGTGTTTTACTTTAGATTAAAACTTGATTCAAATATCCATCATCCACACGGCTGCAGAGGGAAGCTCAGTCTCTGTTCTTACAGTTTTACTGTTCTTACTGTTCTTCCATTTCTACTGTTCTCACTGTTCTTACTGTTCTTATCATTCTGTTCTCATACAGTTTTTAGGTTCTTACTATTTTACTGTTCTTATTGTTTCACTGTTCTTACTGTTCTTATCATTCTGTTCTCATACAGTTTTTAGGTTCTTACTATTTTACTGTTCTTATTGTTTCACTGTTCTTACTGTTCTTATCATTCTGTTCTCATACAGTTTTTAGGTTCTTACTATTTTACTGTTCTTATTGTTTCACTGTTCTTACTGTTCTTATCATTCTGTTCTCATACAGTTTTTAGGTTCTTACTATTTTACTGTTCTTATTGTTTCACTGTTCTCACTGTTCTTATCATTCTGTTCTCATACAGTTTTTAGGTTCTTACTATTTTACTGTTCTTATTGTTTCACTGTTCTTACTGTTCTTATCATTCTGTTCTCATACAGTTTTTAGGTTCTTACTACAGTATTTTACTGTTCTTATGGTTTCACTGTTCTTACTGTTCTTACAGTTCTTATCATTCTGTTCTCATACAGTTTTTAGGTTCTTACTACAGTATTTTACTGTTCTTATAGTTTCACTGTTCTTACTGTTCTTACAGTTCTTGCAGATTTACTGTTCTCTCTGTTCTTACTGATATGTAAAAAACTGTTATCATTCTGTTCTCAGTTATACAGTTTTTAGGTTCTTACTGTTTTATTCTTGTTTTTTTTACTCTTCTCACTGTTCTTATTGTTTTCACTGATCTTACTGTTCTTACTGTTCTTATCAATCTGTTCTCACTGTTATTGCAGTGATGA
>JBBPBX010085679.1:0-15045 GCA_038048925.1 Garcialebias charrua | reverse complement strand
TAGAAGATTTGGAGAAATTACCACCTGTGAAAGGAAACCAACCAAGAAAAGTAATTGACTTGATCCAGGTGGTGGAAAAGGCACTGACGGATCTCACTGACCTGGGAGACACCGGTGCACTTAAGAACCCACTAATGATAAAGACAATAGAAAGCAAACTTCCAGACTTTGTGAAGAGGGACTGGCTCATGTTCATGATGGATCCTAGTAACAACGTAACAACGGACAACCATTTTGACATGCTTCTAAACTTCCTACAAAAGCAGGAAGGCATACTGGAAAGGCTGGAGCAACTGAAGATCGCTGATAAGCCAGATCATTACCCAGTCAAGAGACCAGAGAAGAAGTTTGCCACCACTAAAACCACAAAAAGTGAGCATGAAAATGTATTCATTCATTCATTCAACCTTTATTTAGTCAGGTAAATCTTTTGAACCTCATGGGCTCATTTACGAAAGCGACCTGCTAAAACTAAAGAACAATGAACAGCAGTGATAGAATTTCATTAAACAATAAACAAACAAACAATAAACAATAGAAAACAAAAAGAGAGAAAAAAACAAAAGATTTTTTTTTTCTTTTTTTTAACAAAGTATCAAAAAACTAGCAAAACATTATAAGGTAGACGTATAAAATCAAAGACAGGAACAAATCTGCATTGGTTTTTGCCAGGATTCCAACAGATTCTGAAAACCATTTAGAGAAGTCAAGGTCGAGAGCTTCAGATCTTTTTGTAAGATATTCCATGAAGCAGGAGCAGAGTAGGAGAAGGCCCTTTTTCCAAGTTCAGTCCTCACTGACGGAACACTGCAGGTAATCATGTCCTGAGAGCGCACGCTGTAGCTGCACTCACGCAAAGACATGTAGGAGGAGATGTATGAGGGCAGCAGACCAAGAAGTGATTTAAAGATGAAAATGTACCAGTGGAAGAGTCTGCGTGAGGTTAATGATGTCCAGTTAACCAGTGAATACAGGGTGCAGTGGTGGGTACGATAATCACAACCAGTTATGAATCTTAGTGCACCATGATAGACCACATCCAACATCCGCAGGGTGCTTGTAGGAGCATTCATGTAGAGAATGTCACCGTAATCAATGGAGGGAAGGAAAGTCACAGATACAAGGCGTTTCCTAACATTCAGTGTTAGACAGGATCTGTTTCTGAAAAAGAAACCCAGTTTAACTTTCAATTTCTTCACTAGGTTTTCCACGTGGAGTTTAAAAGAGAGATGTGAATCGATCAGGATACCCAGATATTTATAGGAATCAACAAACTCAATAGGGACACCATTTGAAGATAAAATCAGAGGAGGATCTGCTGGAACCGCCTTCCTATTTGAAAAAAACATCCCTTTTGTTTTATCAGCATTTAGGACAAGTTTGAGACGGAACAAATCTGACTGGATGATGTCAAAAGCGGATTGTAGTAACTGGAAAGCCTTAGCTACTGTTTTAGCTCGGCAATAAACAACTGTATCATCAGCATAGAAATGTAAGGATGCATCAGGGATGCAGTGACCTACATTAGCTATGTAGATTGTAAAGAGAGTTGGTCCTAAAACTGAGCCTTGTGGTACACCATTTTTAACTGTTAAATAGCTGGAAGAAGCACCGTTATGTTGAACACATTGCCTCCGATTGGAAAGATAGTTAGAAAACCAACCGATGGTGTGATCAGAGAAACCGATTTCTGAGAGCTTATGACACAGGATGTTATGATCCACAGTGTCAAAAGCTTTAGACAGGTCTAAGAAAAGTGCAGCACAATAGTCCTTAGCATCCAATGCTTCAACAACATCATTCAGAACCTTCAGAGAAGCAGTTGTTGTGCTGTGTTTTTTCCTGAAACCAGATTGATGGAGAGGTAAGATGTTAAATGAGTCCAGATAATTTTTGATCTGAGAGTTTATCAGTTTTTCTTGAACCTTGGCTAAGATGCAGAGTTTAGAGATCGGTCGATAGTGTATGTGGTGTGTGTGGGGAAGACAGACATTATAATGAACTTTTCTTCTGTAGAAAGTTTAAGGCTCTGACTGTTCCAGAGAAGAAAGCCACTTTAAAGAAATTAGGGTCATGCATGAAATGTCTCTGCTGGCATTCTGATGGAGGAAGTTGTAAAGATGCATACCTCTGCAGGAATAAAGAGTGCAAAAGGGGAGGCTCAGCTGACCACCACTACTTCCTCTGCCCCAAAAAC
The DNA here is from genome assembly GCA_038048925.1 of Garcialebias charrua. Lineage (NCBI taxonomy): Eukaryota > Metazoa > Chordata > Actinopteri > Cyprinodontiformes > Rivulidae > Garcialebias > Garcialebias charrua. The sequence continues at coordinate 12,848 of JBBPBX010085679.1, read as the reverse complement.
ACCAAAGTGGATGATGAGGTCTTACGGAAAAGCAGTCCAAGTAAGACCAAACTGACAGCTGACCAAGACAATTTCTTGTCTGAATTGTCTCCAGAAATGGCAGAGAGGTGCAGGAAGGCATTCACAAATGGAAATACCCGAGCAGGAAACTCAATCAAAGCTCCATCTAAACTACTTGAAAAGCATGGACTGTCTGAGCTGCCAGTCATTCTGATGTTAATGGAGGTAACAGCTAATGCAGGTCAGAAGATTGGAACACTTATGCCTCCTACCCACTGCACAACTCGAAACGCTCCTGCCGTCCCCTTTTTGCCGCTGGTCACGGTCCCACTGAACCACTGAACACCGTCTGATGACGGACACTAGGGGGTAGCAGAGGGAGGGGTCTCTGGCTTGTTTTCCGGGTTCAGTTGTTGTTTTAAAGGGATTGTGACATGATTTTTTTACTATTCATAAAATTGCTCAAAATATATATATATTATCATTTAAATATGTTTGTTTTTGCAAACAAAATGATAAATCACTTTAATTTTGCTTTAAAAGTGATTTTGAACTTCAAGCCATGTTTAATCATGGGAAATCCGATTACACTCGAACGCACCATATGTGATGTCACACTGGGCAGAGGGCTGTGGTGTCTTTAATAGCGGACAATTTAAAACTGGACGAATTTAGCAATCTATGTGAAGATTTGAGCTATTTGTCTTCATTTTGGGAAGCAGAAAATTGTTTGGGTGATGGAACAAGAAACAACAGGATCTAATTTAGGTCTGATGCTGTATCAGACTTCCTTCATGTCGAGCTGCTCATACCTGCGCACTGTGACAAGCCCAGAGCTCTGCCCGGTGTGACATCACAGATGGTGCGTTCGTGTGTAATGGGATTTCCCATGATTAAACACGGCTTGAAGTTCAAAATCACTTTTAAAGCAAAATTAAAGTGATTTATCATTTTGTTTGCAAAAACATCATCCATCCATCCATTTTCTTCCGCTTATCCGGGGTCGGGTCGCGGGGGTAGCAGCCTAAGTAGGGAGGCCCAGACTTCCCTCTCCCCAGCCACTTGGAGCAGCTCCTCTGGGGGAATCCCAAGGCGTTCCCAGGCCAGCCGAGAAACATAGTCCCTCCAGCGTATCCTGGGTCTTCCTCTGGGTCTCCTCCCGGTGGGACATGCCCGGAACACCTCACCAGGGAGGCGTCCAGGAGGCATCCTAACCAGATGCCCGAGCCACCTCAACTGGCTCCTCTCGATGTGGAGAAGCAGCGGCTCTACTCCGAGTCCCTCCCGGATGACTGAGCTTCTCACCCTATCTCTAAGGGAGAGTCCAGCCACCCTGCGGAGAAAACTCATTTCAGCCGCTTGTATCCGAGATCTTGTTCTTTCGGTCATAACCCAAAGCTCATGACCATAGATGAGGGTGGGAACGTAGATCGATCGGTAAATTGAGAGCTTTGCCTTTTGACTCAGCTCTCTCTTCACCACGACAGACCGGTACAGCGCCCGCTTCACTGCGGACGCTGCACCTATCCGCCTATCGATCTCACGCTCCAGTTTTCCCTCATTCGTGAACAAGATCCCGAGATACTTAAACTCCTCCACTTGGGTAAGGACCTCCTCCCCGACCCGGAGAGGGCACGCTACCCTTTTCCGGCTCAAGACCATGGCCTCGGATTTGGAGGAACTGATCCTCATCCCGGCCGCATCACATTCAGCTGCAAACCGCTCCAGCGAAAGCTGTAGATCACGAGCTGATGAAGCCAATAGGACCACATCATCTGCAAAAAACAGAGAAGCGATTCTAAGGCCACCAAAACGGATCCTCTCAACACCTTGGCTGCGCCTAGAAATTCTGTCCATAAAAGTTATAAACAGAATCGGTGACAAAGGGCAACCTTGGCGGAGTCCAACTCTCACCGGAAACGAGCCTGACTTACTGCCGGCAATGCGGACCAAGCTCTGACACCGGTCGTACAGGGACCTAACAGCCCATATCAATGGGCCTGGTACCCCATACTCCCGGAGTACCCGCCACAGAACCCCCCGAGGGACGCGGTCGAATGCCTTTTCCAAGTCTACAAAGCACATGTAAACTGGTTGGGCAAACTCCCACGCACCCTCCAGGACCCTGTTGAGGGTGTAGAGCTGGTCTAGTGTTCCACGACCAGGACGAAAACCACACTGCTCCTCCTGAATCCGAGGTTCGACTATCCGACGGACCCTCCTCTCCAGAACCCCTGAATAGACCTTACCAGGGAGGCTTAAGAGTGTGATCCCTCTATAGTTGGAACACACCCTACGGTCCCCCTTTTTGAATAGGGGAACCACCACCCCAGTCTGCCAATCCAAGGGAACTGCCCCCGATGTCCACGCGATATTGCAGAGTCGCGTAAGCCAACACAACCCCACAACATCCAGAGCCCTAAGGAACTCAGGACGAATCTCATCCACCCCCGGAGCCTTGCCACCGCGGAGCTTTTTAACCACCTCGGCGACCTCAGCACCAGAGATTGGAGAGCCCGACCCAAAGTCCCCAGGCTCCGCTTCCTCAGTGGAAGACGTGCCAGTAGGATTGAGGAGGTCTTCGAAGTACTCCGCCCACCGACTCACAACATCCCGAGTTGAGGTCAACAGCACGCCATCCCCACCATAAATGGTGTTGGTCGCGTACCGCTTTCCCCCCCTGAGACGCCGGATGGTGGACCAGAATCGCCTCGAAGCCGTACGGAAGTCATTCTCCATGGCCTCTCCGAACTCCTCCCACGCCCGAGTTTTTGCCTCAGCAACCACCCGAGCCGCATGCCGCTTGGACTGCCGGTACCTATCTGCTGCTTCCGGGGTCCCACAGGCCAAAAAGGCCCAATAGGACTCCTTCTTCAGCTTGACAGCATCCCTCACCGCCGGTGTCCACCACCGGGTTCGAGGGTTGCCACCACGACAGGCACCAACAACCTTGCGGCCACAACTCCGATAAGCTGCCTCGACAATAGAGGCGCGAAACATGGCCCACTCGGGCTCAATGTCCCCCGCCTCCCTCGGAACGTGTTCAAAGCTCTCCCGGAGGTGGGAGTTAAAGCTCCGTCTTACGGGAGACTCTGCCAGACGTTCCCAGCAGACCCTCACAATACGTTTGGGTCTGCCAGGTCTGACCGGCATCCTCCCCCACCATCGGAGCCAACTCACCACCAGGTAGTGGTCAGTTGACAGCTCCGCCCCTCTCTTCACCCGAGTGTCCAGGACATGCGGCCGCAGATCAGATGAGACGACAACAAAGTCGATCATTGAACTACGACCTAGGGTGTCCTGGTGCCAAGAGCACATATGGACACCCTTATGCCTGAACATATGTTTGCAAAAACAAACATATTTAAATGATAAAATATATATATTTTGAGCAATTTTATGAATAGTAAAAAAAATCATGTCACAATCCCTTTAACTGCGCCTCCGACGGTCTTCGATGAGATTAAAACTTTTTTTTATGTTTGGGGTGATCTACACTGGAGAGGACAGCAGCCTGTCAGCAGCAACTGTAAAAATGCCACGTTTCTTACCGGAGTTTGGGTCCAATTCCTGGAGGCTCGATCCGGTGAGTTTAAAAAGTCCGAAAAAAGTCCCGTTGTGGTTGTGTAATCAGATAGCGAGGCTCTCCCGACTGTTTGCCGGATGCGTCGAGCCGCCAGAGATCAACATTTGGGACGTCTGCGGCTCGACGGCGACGCGCGCGTGCGTGTGCAGGCTGCCGTCGCGCCGCTTCGATCACTCGAATCTCGCCGCTTCCTTGTTCGCCGTGACTCCACGCGTCTCCTCCATAGACTTTGAATGTAAACCGGTGTTATCCGGCCGCTTCGGCCGCTCGACAAAGGGGGCAGTGGGTAGGAGGCATTATAGACCTGGCATCTGACACAAATTACATCACACATAAGGCCGCTGACCGTCTAGGACTACGCAGTGAGGAAATGACTCTAGTGTTATTTGGTGTGGGTGGAATGTCCATGAGAGTGAACACAAAGAGATACCTCCTCAGAGTCCGCATTCAAACACCTACAGGGAAAGTGAGAGCACATGAACTGATTTGTTATGGGCTGGATGAAATTGCCAAAGTCCATAAAGCAATTGAACCAAGAAAACTTCAAACCTTCTTCCCAGAAGTGGAGCTTGAAGAACTGAAAAGGCCTAAAGAAGTTGAGTTACTGATCAGTCACCGTGAAGGAAGACTTGCCCCTCAAAGGGTCAGAGTGGTTGGAGACCTTGTCTTGTGGGAAGGCCCTCTGGGAAAGACTGTAGGTGGTGCTCATCCTAGTTTGTTTGAGACTGTTGAAATGGCAGCACACATGTCAAAAACTCACTTTGCTCGGTCAATGCGGACTGCTGCTGTGAAATACGAGGAGTTTCCAGTGCACCCAAGTCCAGAAAAAGTCCCGCTATATACAACTACAGTTACCACAACCTGTGACTTCCTCGAATGGTGGAGATGGGAGAGCATTGGTGCATCCTGTGAGCCTAAATGTGGAGGGTGCCGTTGTGGCAACTGTCAGCCTGGTGGGAAGGAAATGACCCTTGCAGAGGAGAAGGAGCTGGAAATAATAAGAGAAGGACTCACTTATGTCATGGAGGATGTTCATGTCAATTCACCACATTGGGATACAAAGTATCCATGGACAGAGGATCCTGACACACTCCCTAATAATAGAAATGCTGTCCAAGCCACATTCTTAAGAACAGAAAAGCAACTAGAGAAAGAACCTGAATGGAAGAAAGCATATACTGATCAAATTCACGAAATGGTGGACCGGGGTGCAGCTATCAAGCTCACTGAGGTGATGAAAGAAAGTTGGGAAGGCCCTGTGTGGTATGTAAGTCACCTGGTTGCCCCAAATCCTCACTCAGTGACAACTCCTGTTCGGTTGGTGTGGAACAGTAGCCAAAAATTCAAAGGACTTAGTATGAATGATATCCTTCTAAAAGGACCTGATGTGCTTAATCCCATCAGGGCTGTCCTACTACGATTTAGGCAAGGTGTGTTTGCAGCCTTAGGAGACATCAAAAAGATGTATAATTCAGTCTGGCTGGAGGACCGTGAAATGCATCTACACAGGTTTCTCTGGAGAGATCATCCTGTAAACGACATTGAGGAGTTTGCCATCACCAGAGTAAACATTGGTGACAGACCAGCTGGATGCATTGCACAACTAGCAATGAGAGAAACTGCAAAGCTACCAAGCTTTACTCACCTGGAAGAAGAACGCAGAGTCCTAGAAGAGGACACCTATGTGGACGACATCCTCACTTCCCATAACAGCCTTGAAACGCTAAGTTTGATCACGCAAGGAGTGGAAAAAATACTAAAAGCAGGAGGCTTACACTTAAAACCCTGGGTGTGGTCTGGTCAAAGTGGGAGGCAAACGAGCATGGGAGACATCCAACCAAAAAACCTAAACCCTCAGAGCAAAACCATTATCCTCCCAAATCAAATGAGGGATGAAGATAACAAAGCTCTTGGTATAGGCTATGATACTGAAGAAGACAAACTGTACATGCTAACCTCAATAAATTTCTCTAAGAAGAGAAAGAAAATGCGGATGGGTAAGAATCTTATCAAAGATGAGGTAAGGCCTGCAACACCAAATCCACTGAGCAGGAGGGTGTTATTGAGCCAAGTAGCCAGTCTCTATGACCCAATTGGCCTTGTTTCCCCAGTAAAACAGAAGGGTTCAATCCTTGTAAGAAAGGCATTCCAAGAAACTGCTAGTGGGAGGATGACTCATGAGACCTGGGACAAGCCACTCTCAGCTAGACTCAGAGAGGAAGCCATCAAGCTCTTTGAAGAATATGCCAACCTAAGCCAGATTAAATTCCCCAGAAGTCTGACACCAACTGACTGGAAAGGTCAACCTGTTGCAGTCACCTTCTCAGATGGGAGTGACAAGACTTATGGAGCTGTCATGTACCTCAGATGGAACACAGCACATGGAGCTGAGGTCCGCTTTGTGGAAGCAAAGGGCAAACTAACTCCACTTGACCAAAAAGGAGAAGCTGTAAAAGCTGAAATCTGTGGAGCAGTTTTTGCAGCTCAACTCTGTAAGTACTTTGAACGACAGTCAAGAATGCAAGTGGAGCAGGGGCGGATCTACTGGGGTGGCATGGGGTGGCAGTTGCCACCCCAACAGAAAGCCTTGCCACCCTGTTTGCCACCCCAACTGGACATTACGAACGCGAACATCTTTTTTCCGATAACATTGAATGCAGCACAATGTAGTCATATGGTCCACACTCCTTACCAGTTGGTGGCGGTAATGCTCACCTAACTTTCTTGCCAACTGCCAATAAATTTAAAGAAGAAGAAGCACAATGTACAACTGACTCAAGACGTCAAGTTCTGACTGAGTGGCGGGAAGTGAGAAATGAAATGAAAAGAGGACTGAACACACCTGTATTTCTGCTGCCTGTACTTTGGCTGTTTCATGTCTCTCCCTTTACATTGCATCATTTTATTTATATATACAGGTAGTCCCCGACTTACGAACGAGTTCTGTACCTACGGGCTGTTCGTAAGTCGAAAATTCGTAAGTAGGATCACATACAATTTAAAAAAATAAAAATAGATGTACAGTACTGTACAGTTACCAAGCACTTAGCCTATCATAACACAGTTTTTAAAGATGAAGGAGTGAGTTGAATTGTCTCCCTTTCACATAAAGGGAGCTAGCTCTCTTTATGTGAATGGAGCCTGCTAGGGAGGAGGGAGACAATTCAACTCACTCCTTAACTGTGTTAGAATAGGCTAAGTGCTTGGTAACTGTACAGTACTGTACATTTATTTATTTATTATTAAAAAAAGTTTATTTTTATTTTTATAATGAGATGCGTTCGTAAGTCTGAAACGTCGTAAGTCGAGGACTACCTGTATACTGTATATATACTGTATGTATGTTTATGTGTATGTGTGTGGAGGGGGAGGGTGTTGCCACCCCCTGAAACATCCTTGCCACCCTCTTGCCACCCCATAGATATTTTTCTAGATCCGCCCCTGAAGTGGAGCGCTGGCTTCATTTAGTTGACAGCCAAACAGTACTTGGAGCTATTCAGAGAGAGAGCTACGGATATCAAACATTCTACGCTAACCGTATTGGTGAAATCCAGAAGATTGCACCAGTCAAAGATTGGTGGTGGGTTCCTGGTGAGTTAAACATTGCTGACATCATAACAAGAGGAAGCACAGCTGCAGAGCTGATGAAGGATCTGTTTGGCAAAATGGTCCAAATTTTCTTAAATCACCAGTGGAGGAGTGGCCCATAAAGTCACCTGGAGAAGTCGCCGCTCAAGCTAGAGACAATGTGAATAAACTCCAAAGAAAAGCTTTCACAGCCGCCATCACAAGAAGCCAGACTAAACAAAACAAAACTCGGCAGCCTCCACAAACAGCCCAGAAAGATCAAGTCAAAGATCCATCTATTGCTGGAGGAAATCAGAGAGCTGGCTGGGTCAACGAACTGGTCACTGTAGAAAGATACAGCACCCTACAAAAGCTTGTTGACATGGCTGCATGGATCTACCGAGCTGTTAAAACTTGGATGGAGAAGTGGAGGAGGAAAAAAAAAAGACCTGATAAAGGAATCATCAGAGAGCAAACATAAGAGTGTGCCCAAGCTACCCAGTCTCCAGCACCAACTCTGCAAAAGGACAAAGTAGACTGAAGTTCCCTGCCACCATCTTACACAGGGATGTGAGACGCCTCATTGTCCTCCTTCCCATAGAAGAACAACAACTACAAGACTCTGGGAAAGTTGTGTGACCTCCTTGGGTTTTCACCAGGAGCTCAAGTGGGAGGTGTTGTGTCAAATGACAGTTTTGACTTTTTAATTGCACCTCATTTTAACTAATTTTTCTTTCAAGCTTTAGTTCCTGTTAGATTACATAGTTGAGACAGAGGGGGAGCTCTAGCCTAAACTATGCTGTAGCTGCTGTGATGCTGATTAGTGTCTTAATGCAGGTGTGTGATTCTCTGTGACAATCAGTGCATGAAGGAAGGTAGACACGCACCGGTGAGTAGCAGTTACAGCAGTAAACCTGTCAGTTTTTGAGTCTAGAAGCAAACTTATGGTAAAAAACACAGTAGTTTGAGGTTTTTAGGCCCTCTGTGAATTTAGAAGGCCCTCTGTGCCCTCTTTAAGTTAGATCATACATTTTAGTTTAGATTACACATTTAGTCTTTCTATATTGTGAATTTGATGAAAGCAATTAGTATTTTGTAATCTTAGGAATGAATCATGCAAGTCAAATATTACTTTTGTTTCTTTGATCCTTAAATTACTTGTATACAAATCCTAATGATTAGTTTTGAGGAAAAGGTATTTTTGTTGGCTAAAAATAATTGTAATTATTTATATGATAGAATTAGGTTAAGATAAGAAAGTTAAGATAAGAAATGAAGGTACAATTAAGATAAGAAATTAAGGTAAAGTATTACAATAATATTTACTAGAAAATTTAGAAGAATTATCAAGACATATTCAGAATTAATAAATATAATAAATGGTTAAATGCTTTGAAATGGTTACTTACTAGTTTGTCAGATTATTTACACAAGTTAAAACATGAATTTTGTATGGATTTATATGGTTTAAGTAATTGAAAACGTTAAAAAACTAAACTGTTAATCTGTATTTTCTTCAAGGTTTTCAACCTATTCATCCTATTCATACTATTCATACTATTCATTCTACTGATTCTGCTGCTACTGCTGTAGAACCATCTGTGAGAGAAATTAATAAAGTTGATGAAGTGAGTTGAGCCTACGTCTACCTTCTTCCTGGATCTTTCAAGTCAGATCGGCACTGGTTGGAGAAAAGACTTGACAGTTGAAAACCGAGCGAACAGCAAGGAGTAAAGATAAACGGCTTTGCAAATCCAGGTGCTGTGGACGCAAGGACAGAATGGCAGAAGAAGTCAAACAGCTCAAGAAGGAGCGGACTATTGCCAAGAGCCTTTTCACTCGTCAAGCCAACATTGTCATGAGAGATGCAAATATAATGGTTCATGGAGAACTAATGGAGGAATTTAAGAAACTTTCTGAATGTCTCAAAGAACTATTAGAAAGAAATGACAATTATATGTCAGGACTATTATCACTGGCAGACACAACAAAAGATGAGGAACCATATATTGAACAGCAAGAGGAGATTGATCAAACAGCAAGAGAGGCTGAAGAAAAATTTAAACTCATAAGAGAGACTGTTCAAGATAACTTGTGGTCCAGATATGGCCAGCAGGAAGTGATAACAGCTGTCCTGGAGGCTGAAGAAAGTGGACAAATAGCAACCGACTTGCCTGTCTTGAACATAAATGTTGAAGGCTTTGAGGTCCACATGAACCTTTTGGAAAAAAGGGTAAAGCAAGCTATTGAAACCATGCTAGTCTGGGAGCGATGGATCCCTGTAGAAGAGAGAAGAACTTTTGATACAAGAGTGAAAAACTTAAAATCAATGAAAAATAAACTTGAACTGAGAAGGGCAGAATTTGTCACATGTCGGGTCACAGAAGCCACTAGTGGGAGGAGTGGAGTACCATTGCTGACACCCGTTGGTGCAAACCCAATTTTAAGACTAAAACCTACATCTCTTCCCATTTTCATTGGTGATAAACGAGAATATTATAGATGGAAGAAGGAGTGGGAAAGTTTACAAAAGCAAGGGGAGCCAACTGGATCGATGGAGGTGAAGAAAATTCAACTTCTGGACAGTATTGATGGAAAACTAGCAAAAGAGCTAAGACTGTCAACGTACAACTCTGCTGACGACATATTCAGAGTACTCTCAAACAGGTATGGGAACAAATCTCTAATAGCAATAGAAATCTTAGAAGATTTGGAGAAATTACCACCTGTGAAAGGAAACCAACCAAGAAAAGTAATTGACTTGATCCAGGTGGTGGAAAAGGCACTGACGGATCTCACTGACCTGGGAGACACCGGTGCACTTAAGAACCCACTAATGATAAAGACAATAGAAAGCAAACTTCCAGACTTTGTGAAGAGGGACTGGCTCATGTTCATGATGGATCCTAGTAACAACGTAACAACGGACAACCATTTTGACATGCTTCTAAACTTCCTACAAAAGCAGGAAGGCATACTGGAAAGGCTGGAGCAACTGAAGATCGCTGATAAGCCAGATCATTACCCAGTCAAGAGACCAGAGAAGAAGTTTGCCACCACTAAAACCACAAAAAGTGAGCATGAAAATGTATTCATTCATTCATTCAACCTTTATTTAGTCAGGTAAATCTTTTGAACCTCATGGGCTCATTTACGAAAGCGACCTGCTAAAACTAAAGAACAATGAACAGCAGTGATGGTAGAATTTCATTAAACAATAAACAAACAAACAATAAACAATAGAAAACAAAAGAGAGAAAAAAACAAAAGAAATTTTTTTTTTTTTTTTAACAAAGTATCAAAAAACTAGCAAAACATTATAAGGTATATGTATAAAATCAAAGACAGGAACAAATCTGCATTGGTTTTTGCCAGGATTCCAACAGATTCTGAAAACCATTTAGAGAAGTCAAGGTCGAGAGCTTCAGATCTTTTTGTAAGATATTCCATGAAGCAGGAGCAGAGTAGGAGAAGGCCCTTTTTCCAAGTTCAGTCCTCACTGACGGAACACTGCAGGTAATCATGTCCTGAGAGCGCACGCTGTAGCTGCACTCACGCAAAGACATGTAGGAGGAGATGTATGAGGGCAGCAGACCAAGAAGTGATTTAAAGATGAAAATGTACCAGTGGAAGAGTCTGCGTGAGGTTAATGATGTCCAGTTAACCAGTGAATACAGGGTGCAGTGGTGGGTACGATAATCACAACCAGTTATGAATCTTAGTGCACCATGATAGACCACATCCAACATCCGCAGGGTGCTTGTAGGAGCATTCATGTAGAGAATGTCACCGTAATCAATGGAGGGAAGGAAAGTCACAGATACAAGGCGTTTCCTAACATTCAGTGTTAGACATGATCTGTTTCTGAAAAAGAAACCCAGTTTAACTTTCAATTTCTTCACTAGGTTTTCCACGTGGAGTTTAAAAGAGAGATGTGAATCGATCAGGATACCCAGATATTTATAGGAATCAACAAACTCAATAGGGACACCATTTGAAGATAAAATCAGAGGAGGATCTGCTGGAACCGCCTTCCTATTTGAAAAAAACATCCCTTTTGTTTTATCAGCATTTAGGACAAGTTTGAGACGGAACAAATCTGACTGGATGATGTCAAAAGCGGATTGTAGTAACTGGAAAGCCTTAGCTACTGTTTTAGCTCGGCAATAAACAACTGTATCATCAGCATAGAAATGTAAGGATGCATCAGGGATGCAGTGACCTACATTAGCTATGTAGATTGTAAAGAGAGTTGGTCCTAAAACTGAGCCTTGTGGTACACCATTTTTAACTGTTAAATAGCTGGAAGAAGTACCGTTATGTTGAACACATTGCCTCCGATTGGAAAGATAGTTAGAAAACCAACCGATGGTGTGATCAGAGAAACCGATTTCTGAGAGCTTATGACACAGGATGTTATGATCCACAGTGTCAAAAGCTTTAGACAGGTCTAAGAAAAGTGCAGCACAATAGTCCTTAGCATCCAATGCTTCAACAACATCATTCAGAACCTTCAGAGAAGCAGTTGTTGTGCTGTGTTTTTTCCTGAAACCAGATTGATGGAGAGGTAAGATGTTAAATGAGTCCAGATAATTTTTGATCTGAGAGTTTATCAGTTTTTCTTGAACCTTGGCTAAGATGCAGAGTTTAGAGATCGGTCGATAGTGTATGTGGTGTGTGTGGGGAAGACAGACATTATAATGAACTTTTCTTCTGTAGAAAGTTTAAGGCTCTGACTGTTCCAGAGAAGAAAGCCACTTTAAAGAAATTAGGGTCATGCATGAAATGTCTCTGCTGGCATTCTGATGGAGGAAGTTGTAAAGATGCATACCTCTGCAGGAATAAAGAGTGCAAAAGGGGAGGCTCAGCTGACCACCACTACTTCCTCTGCCCCAAAAACACCAAAGTGGATGATGAGGTCTTACGGAAAAGCAGTCCAAGTAAGACCAAACTGACAGCTGACCAAGACAATTTCTTGTCTGAATTGTCTCCAGAAATGGCAGAGAGGTGCAGGAAGGCATTCACAAAGTGGATGATGAGGTCTTACGGAAAAGCAGTCCAAGTAAGACCAAACTGACAGCTGACCAAGACAATTTCTTGTCTGAATTGTCTCCAGAAATGGCAGAGAGGTGCAGGAAGGCATTCACAAATGGAAATACCCGAGCAGGAAACTCAATCAAAGCTCCATCTAAACTACTTGAAAAGCATGGACTGTCTGAGCTGCCAGTCATTCTGATGTTAATGGAGGTAACAGCTAATGCAGGTCAGAAGATTGGAACACTTATGCCTCCTACCCACTGCACAACTCGAAACGCTCCTGCCGTCCCCTTTTTGCCGCTGGTCACGGTCCCACTGAACCACTGAACACCGTCTGATGACGGACACTAGGGGGTAGCAGAGGGAGGGGTCTCTGGCTTGTTTTCCGGGTTCAGTTGTTGTTTTAAAGGGATTGTGACATGATTTTTTTACTATTCATAAAATTGCTCAAAATATATATATTTTATCATTTAAATATGTTTGTTTTTGCAAACAAAATGATAAATCACTTTAATTTTGCTTTAAAAGTGATTTTGAACTTCAAGCCGTGTTTAATCATGGGAAATCCGATTACACTCGAACGCACCATATGTGATGTCACACTGGGCAGAGGGCTGTGGTGTCTTTAATAGCGGACAATTTAAAACTGGACGAATTT
>JBBPBX010085678.1:0-15046 GCA_038048925.1 Garcialebias charrua | reverse complement strand
TATATATATTATATATGGTGGCTATATTGGATTTTGATTTGGCAACCTGATTTTTGTTTTACACGTACGTAGACACCAAAATAGAAATCATGACGCAGCTTATTTTTCAAGTTATTGTGCTCTCAACATGCACACATGGATGAACGGAGGGTGTTTCCCCCTTCTTAGTTCTGCAATTGTGGACAAAAACACTAACAGGTCCCGCATAATTGGACATTTGGTAAATACATAAAAATTGTAGACATAAGAAATATATTCAGAAATCTTTTCTGATTCTGTAAATTAAAAGATCTTGAGTTCAGAATTATTTCCATAAAGAAGGAAGGTTCCGTCAAGGTTATATTTAGAAATATATGGAGAAATAGGAGAAAAGTCTCAAGTCTTTGCTTTCAAACGAACAACACGGCTCTGTTACAGGACCCAACAGTACATGTCGAACCAGAGATTAAAACTCAAAAGTGATCCAGCCAATAAAAGCAAGAAACAAATCATATCTATTCCATCAAAATCCTTCTTTATGCACAATTCATATTAGCTCTAAATACTGTTGTATTTTGAATTACAATTAATAACTGAATTTCCTGTTTGCACAGCTCAACATTAAGCCCTCTTTTCCTCACAACGTTTAAATGGCAGCATTAAAGTGAATAACCTACCCTTACATTAAGGATGCTGTATTCCTCTGGGCCCTGGCCGGTGGAAGTGAGGCTCAGTAAAATGCAGCCATAAGCGCTACAAGCTCAAGAGCAGACAGCATCGTCAGAACCATTAAGAGGAAACAAGGAAGTCATAGAGCTCTGTTATTGGAGAAAGAGTAAAGAGTTACCGTAAGGATCTTCAGTGAGGACCTGGCCCCTCCCCAGTACACACAAACTGCACTGCAGGCACCAGATAAGGCCTCAAACACACCACACCCTCCTTTTCCTCTGCTACATCCCGCTAACTGACCATTCCTGATTCATTGTCTCAGTGTAAGCACAAGTGAACTGCACTTCATCCTTCTTGTTTCCGCCTGTAATGGCAGGCTGGAGTCTAAAAGACAAAGCTGGATCAGATACATGCAGGTTATTAGAGCTCACTGTGTCGGGAATGTGAAACTGGTGGATTAAACCTTTCATGGAGGTTCTGGAGGAAAGATGCACTTTACCTGACACCAGGCTGTCTGAGCTAAGAAACTAAACCAGCTGACTTAAGAGCTGCTATCAAAATGAAATTAAACTAATTTAAAGTAAAAAACCTTCCACACAAACACCTACAACTGTATGTTGATGTGTGAAGAACTGTACAGTCTTGGGTAATTATGAGCTTTATAATAAATGTGCTGCAGCCTGTTAAAGTGCTGCCATTTTCCTAATAAACTGCTTTTCTTTGTATCTTTTACTAGCCCACATGTAAGTCGCAATAAATGTATTGTGCTTATTTTGAGCAGTAGCCAGTTTATATAAGCAGCAGCTCGCGCTCTTCTTACAAAAGGTTTTGGTTTGGTCTACAAAGTACATGTGTGTGGTTGGGTGGGGGGTCAGGGAGATGAACGCTTCTCTTTCTCCAGGGAGGGTCCTGATGACAAAGAGAGACCCGCGCTGCCTACCATTCCTGCCTCCCCCCACCTATCTGACCGCTCCGCATTATCACATTACTTATTCTTTCATGAAAGATCAGGAAGTAATGGAGCTGCCGTTCCTCACCTCCTTCAGCCGGCTGCTTGCTAAGTAATCAAACAGAGAGAGGGTTTGAATCATCATCACAAAATAATAACTTATTTTAACATTTCATGAGTCGTTAATAAGTAGGCTTTGATTCATTAATGGTAGCAGCAACGGTGGTCGAAAAGGACATATTCAAATGATCAGAAAATGCGTTTTGATATCAAAATTTTAAAAGTTCAATTTTCATGTGGCCGAGTTATCTGTTTTGAAGTGTTTTTACAACAAGTTGGGCATCTTGGTTCATGGTTAAATGATCCAAACTAAACGTTTTTTGTTAAGTGGATATATTACACTGCAGCTATTTCTTGACTTTAAGATTGCTTGATTTAGTAGCAGAGCATGCAATAATTGATGTTAATTAAAACCAGTGCATTCAAATACTCAACCGGTTTCCTCTGGAAGTGAATTTCTAACGTGTTGGAAAATAGTTGTATAAAATTTGAACATCAGAGTCAGAGTCAGAGTCAGAGAGTCTTTATTGTCATTTGCACCGCATGAGATGAAAACGAGATTATGTACACGAGGTCCCAGTTACATCCAACAACAAATGAAAGAGAAAAACAGTAATAACATCGAGAACTAACTAAGAAAAACATCAACTAGTAATACACTAAGCCTAATATAGTGGGAATAAACAGCAGCACGAACATGAGTTTGTATGAGCAGATGGTCACAGATGAACACAGATGAACACAGCAACAAGAAAACAGATCAGCATCAGCATGATGTGATATTTTGCAGTGTTTATTTTAATTTTATTTTTATTTATTCATGAGTCTAACAGCCTCAGGGTAGAAGCTGTTCCTCAGTCTAGTGGTTCTACACTTGATGCTCCTCAACCTCCGTCCTGAGGGGAGTGGGGCAAAGAGTGAGTGTGCTGGATGAGTGAGGTCTTTCATGATACAGGTGGCTCTTTTCCTGCATCTAGAGGTGTAAATGTCTGTGATGGTGGGGAGACTGACTCCAACAGACTTCTGTGCAGCCTTCACCACTCTCTGCAGAGCTTTCCTCTCTTCAACTGTGCAGCCTCCATGCCACACGTTGATGCTGGAGCACAGGATGCTCTCCACTGCACACCTGTAGAAGGAGGTGAGAACTGGGCTGCTCAGACCAGCTCGTCTCAGCCGTCTGAGGAAGTAGAGTCTCTGATGACCTTTCTTGATCAGGCTGGTGGTGTTGTTGCTCCAGCTGAGGTTATCATTCATGTGTACACCCAAGTATTTGTAGCTGGAGACCACTTCCACTGCAGACCCACCTATTTTCAGTGGGGCATGGGTGTGTTTGTTCCTTCTGAAGTCCACAATCATCTCCTTTGTCTTCTTCACATTCATGTGAAGATTGTTCTCTTTGCACCAGCTCTCCAGGTGTTCCACCTCCTGTCTGTAGCTGGACTCATCATTGTTTGTGATGCATCCCACCACCGCTGTATCATCTGCAAACTTAACAATATGACAGCCTGGAAGTGTGGCTGTACAATCATATGTGAGCAGAGTGAACAGAAGGGGGCTCAGCACACATCCCTGAGGAGAGCCAGTGCTGAGGGTTATGGTGGAGGAGGAGAAGTTGTGGATCTTCACGGACTGTGGTCTGTCTGTTAAGAAGTCTAGTATCCAGTTACAAATAGAGGGGCTTAGTCCAAGTGTAGATAGTTTGTCTATCAGAGTTTGGGGGATCATGGTGTTGAAGGCAGATGTGAAGTCCACAAAGAGCAGACGCACGTATGAGTCTTTCTGATCCAGGTGGGTGAGAGCAGTGTGGACCACGGAAGAAATGGCGTCCTCTGTTGATCGGTTCTCACGGTATGCGTATTGATGAGGGTCCTCATTGATGTTGACGGTTGCCTTGATGTGGGACATGACCAGTTTCTCAAAACATTTAGCGACTATCGGGGTGAGGGCCACCGGTCTATAGTCATTCAGACCAGTCACTGTGGAGCTCTTTGGGACTGGGATGATGGTCGCGGTCTTCAGGCAGGTGGGAACTGACTCCAGTGCAAGTGAGGTGGTGAAGATGTCAGCCAGCACCTCACAGAGCTGGTCCGCACATTCCTTCAGAACTTTCCCTGGGATGTTGTCTGGTCCGGTTGCTTTATGAGGATTAATCTTTCTGAGACTGCCTCTCACTTCTGCTGCGGACACCCTGAGATGCTCTTCATCTGGTGATGAGGTGAGTCTGGTGCTAGCAGGTCTGTTTGGATCATCAAAACGTGCATAAAACTTATTGAGGGCATCAGGCAGAGATGGGTCCCTGGGGCATTGTTTGTTTTTGCCTTTGTAATCTGTTATGCATTTAATACCCTTCCACATGCTCCGTGGGTCTTGTGAGGTGAACTGTCCCTCGATCCTCTGTGCATACGTGGCCTTGGCCTTCTTAATGCCATCCTTCAGTTCATTCCTGCTCTTTCTCAGTTCCACTTTATCTCCTGACTTGAATGCAGTGTCTCTGGCTGCTAGCAAGGCGTGAACTTCTTTATTTAACCAGGGTTTCCGGTTCGGGTAGGATTTCACATATTTTTTTATGGATACATTTTCAGAGCATGTACTGATGTAACCCAGGACTGAGGAAGCGTACAGTTCCATGTCCACTGAACTACCATCAGTGGCTGCTTCTCTGAAAACAGACCAGTTTGTCCTCTCAAAACAGTCTCTCAACATGGGGGAACTATACAAAGTATGTTCAAATTTATGTTGAACATTTTAAGCATTTTGCTGATTTTTGACCATTTACACAAAAAAAAGGTTAAGTTCTTTAGTTACACTTTGTTGTGAAACACTCACAGTTGTCTCAACATTCAAAATTTAGGCCAAACTAAAATTTTCTATTTTATAAGTGACAATTTACCAGCTCTATATTGACCATTGTCCCCATCTATATATAAGAATGTGTCATCTGCATATCATTGCTGTAGGGCAAAAGCATTGTATCTCCATTTTTCACTATTTTTGTGTTTTGGCATGAATCAACTCGATAGTTCACCCAAAAGTGTTGTGTCAAAAAGATAGTGTGCTCTGGGGAGGCGGTCAATGGAGTAGGACGTGTGCGGCAATAGCTCCTGCCAATTTCCTCTAAAATTGTTATTCAACTGTGCTTTTCCTTGTAAACCAAGTTTTAGTTATCTACTCTTTTTGCAGTCCGACTCCGGTCTTGTGTATAAATTCTTACACCGCATGGCAATGGCTGGAAGGGGAAAATCTCGTACTATTCAGATGAAGCTAAAGTCATGCTCACAGGCCTCGGCCTCTTCCCCTGTTGTGGCGGCCCCGGCTCAGGCTAACCCGGACGCTGACGCTAACCCGGACGCTGACACCCTAAAGCTCGAACTACTGTCTTCTTTGAGGGAGGATATTGCCGGCATTATTAAGAAGGAACTACAAGAGGTTCTGGGAGATGCTTTGTCATCCATCAAAGCTGAGCTACAAGCCGTGAAGGCGCAGCTAGCAAAGGACAACGCTGCTACCGATGCTAAGTTGGATAAGCTAACGGCTACGGTGGGAGATGTGGAGGAGGCGCTCACGGGCTGCACCGACGACGTTGCCGGCATGAAAACTACTCTGGAGCAGCTTACGACTAAGGTCACCATGTTGGAACATAAATGTGAGGATTTAGAATCAAGATCGCGCCGCAACAATATCAGGATTATCGGCGTGGAGGAGGGTGCTAACTCCTGCTCGCCCACTGCCGTGGCCGCGTTACTGAAGGAAGCGCTCGGGCTGGAAAAGGAACCGCTGGTGGACCGGTCTCATCGCTCTCTTCAACCCAAACCCAAACCAGGCGAACGACCTCGAGCAATTGTGTGCAGGCTTCATTACTACAGTGACTGTGTGGACATTCTACGTCGTGCGAGGGAGCGCCAGCGGATTAAAGTCGGAGCCGGGACTGTATCGATCTTTCCGGATCACACTGCTAAGGTAGCTCGGGCTCGAGCGGCCTTCAATGAGGTAAAGCGGCTACTTCGTGGCATCGAAGGGATCAGGTATGGACTTTTTTATCCAGCGCAGCTGCGCATTACTTACAAAGGAGTAGTAAAAGAGTTTACTTCGTCTGAGGACGCTATGCAGTACGTTCAGACTTTGATTTCTGAGTGAACTCTGTACTTTGGTGATTATATCGTTCTCAATATCCACTCAGAATTGAGGCTTACTTATAGCATTTGGATATTATAGTTATGTTTATATGCTGCTCAGCTTAGAAATTAGTACTGTAGGCTAATGTTCATGAGCATCTAAACTGATGTTTATCGTGGTGTAGTATTTTTTTTATTTTTTTCATCCAGGGACTTTGTGGTTCTCAATCTGGTTGTAATATAATAAATTTATTTTCAATTTTCAAGTAGCATAATAATTAGTGCACATACTAGTATTCTAATTTGGAGGTTGGTGGGGGGGTATTAGCCGGTTTTTGTTAGGTACATTTCTGTATCTTTTTGCTCTGATTTGTCTCCGAGTTCACGCTTCATTGTGAATAACTGCTGTGTATTGCACTGCTGTCTCCATTGTTTTTTTTGTGTTGTTTTTTTAATGGAGACTCTAGGTGTTGTTTTGTTATGGGTTTACTTTAGGGTAGGGGTTAAGGGGAGGTCCATCTCAGCTCTCTATGGTTGTTTTTATTTTTACTTTTTTAAATGGCTAATAACACTGTAGACCCCATTACGACAGGTCCAGGCACCTCTCTTCGTTTTATTAGCTGGAATATTAAGGGCATGGGCCACCCTGTTAAAAGATCAAAAGTTTTTTCCCACCTCAAGCGGTTAAAGCCCTCGGTGGTGTTTTTACAAGAAACTCATCTTCGCATTAAAGATCACAATAGATTGCGTTGCGCCTGGGTGAATCAAGTTTTCCACTCAGATTTTAATTCCAAATCAAGAGGAGTAGCCATTTTGATTAATAAAACGGTACAATTCTCACCCACTGATGTAATAGCTGATAAATATGGCAGATATGTAATAGTTGCTGGAACACTAATGCAGAAAAAAGTTCTTCTGGTTAATATATATGCCCCAAATTTCGATGATGCTGAGTTCGCAAACAGATTATTGAGTAGCCTTCCGTTTTTGGATTCTCACTTATTAATTTTAGGGGGTGACTTAAATTGTGTCATAGATCCAGAGTTGGACCGGTCCAATCCCCGTAATCTAAATAAATCTTTAATGGCTCAAGCATTCTCTGATTTCACGAGCCAGAGTGGTCTTATTGACCCATGGAGATCCCGAAATGCAACCAGTAAAAAAAATTCTTTCTTTTCTAAAGCGCATCACTCCTATTCCAGAATTGATTATTTTTTTATCGACCAGGCTCTCAATCCATGTGTAGTCCTCTGTGATTATTTGAGTATAATGATATCAGACCATGCTCTGTTATTATTAGATATTCAGTTAACTTCCTACAAACGTAGCCGCCCTTTATGGCGGTTCAATTCTCTTTTACTGGCAGATGAGGAATTCTGTGACTTTATTTCTAATGTAATCGATGGGTTTCTGGTGTTTAATAAGAATGACTCAACTTCTCATTCACTGTTGTGGGAAACACTTAAGTCCTATCTCAGAGGACAAATAATTTACTACACATCTCGTTCTAATAAAAGACATAATTCAAGGCTCACTGAATTGGCTACAACCATTGCTAAGATTGATCAAAAGTATGTCATAAGTCCCTCACCGGAATTATTTAAAGAGCGTATGGGTGTTCAGGCAGAGATTAATTTAATTTCTACCAAAGAAGCGGAGCGCTTACTTTTGCATAGTAAAGGTTCATTTTATGAATACGGCGACAAGGCCGGTCGTTTATTGGCACATCAGCTACGGCGTCAGGTCAATTCTCGTATAATACCCAGTACTGTATTCAAAATACCCAGCAGGTAAATATGACTGATCCCACCGAAATCAATGACACTTTTAAATCATTTTATTCTTCTTTATATTCATCAGAATTTCCCACAGACAAGAAGGAAATGGAAGAATTTCTTCAAAGTCTTTCCATTCCTACTATTGATATAGACACTGCCAGGTGCATGGATTCTTCACTAAGCCTTATGGAAGTAATAAATTCAATAAAAGCATTACAGTCAAACAAGGCCCCTGGCCCTGATGGGTTTCCCATTGAATTTTATAAAAAGTTTATGGTAAAACTTGCACCATTATTATTGGCCATGTTTAACGAATCTTTAGAACGCAAGACTTTACCTCCAACACTGACTCAGGCTACCATAGTTTTACTTCACAAAAAGGACAAAGACCCAACTTTGTGTGGTTCTTACAGACCACTATCCTTGTTAAATGCAGATGTAAAGGTGCTAGCCAAGTTGGTTGCTACTCGTTTGGAGAAAGTCCTCCCTTTGGTTATATCTGAGGAACAAAATGGCTTTGTCAAGGGACGTCAATTATTTTATAATACGCGCACCCTCTTTAATATAATCTATTCGAAGCATTTTTCTGATATACCCGAATTGGTCATTTCCCTTGATGCTGAAAAAGCATTTGACAGGGTGGAGTGGGAATACTTGTTTGTGGTTTTGAAGAAGTTCGGATTTGGTGATACTTTTGTTTCTTGGATTCGGCTCCTCTATGCATCTCCTAAAGCCAGTGTCCATACGAATGATATATATTCAGACTATTTTTCTCTCGGGCGTGGTACACGCCAAGGCTGCCCGTTGTCGCCTTTGCTTTTCATTTTTGCAATCGAGCCTTTATCTATTGCTTTGCGCGCTGCCCCCTCATTTACAGGGATTTTTCGAAATGGAACAGAATATAAATTGTCCTTATATGCGGATGATCTGTTGCTGTACGTATCCAACCCTGCCACTTCTGTCCCCACTGTATTGCATATCTTAGATAACTTCAGCTCCTTCTCAGGCTATAAATTGAATTTGGAAAAGAGTGAATGCTTTCCTATAAACACTACTGCTTGCAGTCTTCAACATTCTGACACTCCATTCAAACTCAGTCTCACTGGGTTTAAATATCTTGGTATAAATGTGACACGTTCTTTATCTGGTCTTGCGTCAGCTAATTTTTCGCCTCTTGTCACAAAAACTACGTCTGATTTCCAGAGTTGGCGTAATCTTCCTCTCTCCCTTTTGGGTAGGATTAATGTTGTCAAGATGATCATTTTACCTAAATTTCTTTTCTTATTTCAGTCCATTCCTCTTTTTATGCCAAAAACCTTTTTTGACTCCTTGGATAGGCTGATTAGTGGCTTTATCTGGAATGGGAAACCTCCTCGGGTTCGTAAAACATTATTGCAAAAATGTAAACTCACTGGTGGACTCGCTTTGCCTGACTTTCAATCCTACTATTGGGCTGCTCACATACAAAAAATTAGTTATTGGTTAAAATCGTCCAGTTTACCTTGGTGCAAACTGGAGGCATCTTCGTGTACCGGGTCTTCTTTATCTGCTTTAATTTTTTCTTCATTACCTATAAAACCTTCTTTATACACCAACAATCAAGTTCTTTTGAATACGCTGAAAGTTTGGTCGCAATTTAGAAGGCACTTCAAGTTTGTTGATGCCTCATCCTCATGCCCCTTGACAAATAACCATTTGTTTCCTCCGTCACTTTCTGACTGTACATTTTCAGTTTGGTATGATAGGGGTTTAAA
Source organism: Garcialebias charrua (assembly GCA_038048925.1). Taxonomy (NCBI): domain Eukaryota; kingdom Metazoa; phylum Chordata; class Actinopteri; order Cyprinodontiformes; family Rivulidae; genus Garcialebias; species Garcialebias charrua. The sequence goes on along the minus strand of JBBPBX010085678.1, from coordinate 5,745 downwards.
ACAAATAAAAAACCTATATACAGCAGGTATATTTGATAGCTTTGCAAATTTATCTGCCAAATACAGTTTACCTGGTACAGATTTGTTTCGATACTTTCAAATTCGGAATTTTGCCTCTAAATGTTTTCCAAATTTTCCTTCTGTTCCCCCTGAACAGCCTTGGGAAAAGATGGTCTCATATAATCCACTTCAGAAAGATATGATTTCAAAGATTTATAGTACTATCTTAAATCTGAGGGTTGACTCCAATGTCAAAATTAGAGATGCATGGGTTGAAGAGTTGGGAATCCAGCTGACCGAAGATCTTTGGGATGACGCCATTGACAGAATTCGATCTTCCTCATCTTGTGCTCGTCTTAGTTTGATTCAATTTAAAGTTGTGCATAGGGTTCATTTCTCTAAATCTAGGCTCTCTCAGATCTATCCAGATGTTGTGGACATATGTGATAGATGCAAGGGTACCCCTTGCAATCTTGGCCACATGTTCTTTCTTTGTCCCAAATTACATAATTTCTGGTCTGACTACTTCTCAATTACATCTTCTATTCTGAAAGTGAATTTGCAACCTTGTCCACTTGTTGCCATATTTGGTATCTCCAGCCCAACGTTAGGGTTAACTTCTGCTCAAAGGGAAATTATTGCGTTTACATCTTTATTGGCTAGACGTATTTTACTTTTACACTGGAAGTCTGATAAATGTCCCTCAACATCCCTCTGGGTGAAAGACGTGTTGTTCTTTTTAAAGCTCGAAAAAATCAAATACACCCTGAGAGGGTCCACACAAAAGTTTTACCAAAAATGGCAATGTTTTCTTTCTTATTTTTAAAACTTGAAAGTTCTGCCCAACTGAAGGTGCCTGTCGTTGAGTTTTGATTTGAATATCAATATTAGTAGCCATTTCTGTAGTATATAGTATGAGGTTGACTTCGAGTTGAGATTGGGGGGGGGGGTGTTATCGTGTTTTTTTAAAAAAATTTTATTGTTATCTAATTTTTATTTATTTTTTATTATTATTATTATTGTTATTTTTATTTTATTTTATTTATTTTTTTTCTCTTTTTTTTTCTTTTTGGGTGATAATATAAAAAGAGGGTTGAAACTGTAATTTTCATCTTTGTGCAATGTTTTGTCAGTATTGTACTTATGATATTGACATGTGTCTATATTAAGATCAACCCTAATAAAAAAATAAAAAAATAAAATAAAAAAGACAGTGTGCTTTGTGACCACACAAAGTTAATTTATTTAAAAAAATAAATGCATATTTTTCATTTTCTAACAAGTTGAATTTGTTTGTACAAAGTTTTTGCCTTACAGCAACAATAAAAATTTAACAGTCAAAGATCATCGGCATATAATCTGAATACCAACGTTTGCAAAGTTCATCCTTGTAATGCACCCTTCCATTATACACAGTCAATGAAGATGTTACAATAATCAAAAAAAATCTGTGTATAATTAAACAGAGAATATTTAAACCATTGTGATGTAAAGTTTGACGTTCATCATGAAACATTACATCACACATCGTGAAGAGAAGAGACTCCACTATATTGAACAATTATCGAACAATCTCTAAACTCTGTATTTTAGCTAAGATTTTAGAAAAAATGATAAATTCTCAAGTGAATATTTATTTGGGGGATGAGGTCCTGCCCCAAGTGGAGGAGTTTAAGTATCTCGGGGTCTTGTTCACGAATGAGGGAAAACTGGAGCGTGAGATCGATAGGCGGATAGGTGCAGCATCCGCAGTGAAGCGGGCGCTGTACCGGTCTGTCGTGGTGAAGAGAGAGCTGAGTCAAAAGGCAAAGCTCTCAATTTACCGATCGATCTACGTTCCCACCCTCATCTATGGTCATGAGCTTTGGGTTGTGACCGAAAGAACGAGATCTCGGATACAAGCGGCTGAAATGAGTTTTCTCCGCAGGGTGTCTGGACTCTCCCTTAGAGATAGGGTGAGAAGCTCAGTCATCCGGGAGGGACTCGGAGTAGAGCCGCTGCTTCTCCACATCGAGAGGAGCCAGTTGAGGTGGCTCGGGCATCTGGTTAGGATGCCTCCTGGACGCCTCCCTGGTGAGGTGTTCCGGGCATGTCCCACCGGGAGGAGACCCAGAGGAAGACCCAGGACACGCTGGAGGGACTATGTTTCTCGGCTGGCCTGGGAACGCCTTGGGATTCCCCCAGAGGAGCTGCTCCAAGTGGCTGGGGAGAGGGAAGTCTGGGCCTCCCTACTTAGGCTGCTACCCCCGCGACCCGACCCCGGATAAGCGGACGAAAATGGATGGATGGATGGATATTTATTTGGATTATTTTAACATCTTACCATCAATCTGGCTTCAGGAAACAACACAGCACAATGACTGCTTTGCTGGTTTTTAATGACGTTGTTGAAACATTGGAAGCTAAGGATTATTGTGCTGCACTTTTCTTAGACCTGTCTAAAACTTTTGACACAGTGGATCATAACATCTTGTGTCATAAGCTCTCAGAAATTGGTTTATCAGATCACACTATTGGTTGGTTCACTATCTCTCAGATCGGAGGCAATGTGTTCAATATACCGGTAATGGTACTTCTTCCAGCTATCTAACTGTCAACAATGGTGTACCACAAGGTTCAGTCTTAGGACCCACCCTCTTTACAATCTACATAGGTAATGTAGGTCAGAGCATCCCTGATGCATCCTTACATTTCTATGCTGATGACAGTTGTTTATTGTCGAGCTAAAACAATTGCTAAGGCTTTTCAACTATTACAGTCTGCATTTGACATCATCCAGTCAGATTTGTTCCATCTCAGACTTGTTCTAAATGCTGATAAAACCAAAGGGATGTTGTTTTCAAACAGGAAGTCTGTAGCAGCAGTTCTTCGTTCTATCTTATCTTCAAATCAGAGTCAGAGTCAGAGAGTCTTTATTGTCATTTGCACCGCATGTGGTACATGTGATGGTGCTCCTATTGAGTTTATTGATTCTTACAAATACTTGGGTATCTTGGTCGATTCACATCTCTCTTTTAAGCCTTGTGTCTTGGTGAAGAAACTGAAAATAAAACTGGGTTTCTATTTTTAGAAATAGATCCTGTCTAACTCTGAATGCTACGAAACACCTTGTAACTGCTACAATACTTCCCTCCATTGAGTACGGTGATATTATTTTATGAATGCCCCTAAAAGCACCCTACAGATGTTGGATGGTGTCTATCATGGTGCACTAAGATTCACAACTGGCTGTGACTACTGAACCCACCACTGCACCCTGTATTCACTGGTTAACTGGACATCATTAACTTCACACAGACTCTTCCACTGGTACATTTTCATCTTTAAATCACTTCTTGGTCTGCTGCCCTCATACATCTCCTCCTACATGTTCCTTGTCAGTGCAGCTACAGCGTGCACTCTCAGGACATTATTACATGCAGTGTCCCCTCAGTGTGAACCGAACTTTGCAAAAGGGCCTTCTCCTACTCTGCTTCTGTAACACCTTTCAAAAAGATCTGAAGTTCTCAACCTTGACCTCTCGAAGGGATGTTAAACATCTGTTAAGTTCATGTCAAAAGCCAACGCAGCCATCTTCCTGTTTTTAGTATTTTGCATCACTTTATAATGTAACTGTTTATTTTTACGTATATAATTTCTTCTTTTTACTTTTCATTTTATGTGATTTTATATGATTGTCTATTGTTGTCTGTACCTTGTCTGGGTTCTTTGTTTTAAACAGGTCTCTCTGGTAAATGAGTCCTCGAGGCTTAATGAGGCTAACCTGGATAAAGGTTGAATGAATGAATGAATGCTTTATGGCCAATCAAGATAATGCTGTAAATTTTTGGTTATAGCTGAAACATGCTGATTGAGCTTAAAGGAGACCACATATAGGTCTTTAAAATTTTTATGTTATGTCTGTGTGCTATCTTGACAATATTAATTCATTTTAATACACAAAATAATTCTTAGATAATCAATTATACCCTTTTTAATTCTGCCATTTTTAACTTTCGTTTTGAACGACCGGTTTCTGATACTGAGTTCTGAAGTCCACGCCCTTCAAAGATCTGTTTACGCCCTCTGTAACAGCCAGTATCTGTAATGTGTTGTTGTTTTAAAATTAGCTCTTTTTTTATTACTCATTTGACTTACTGTTAGTGTTAGCTTAAGATAACTTACCGAAACCCGTCTGAGCGCGCCGCAATTTGCTGCTCCTTTTAGCATTAGACCACCCGAATCCGATGCTAATGTTAGCTTGTTCCTCTTCCGGTGTTCGCCAGCTCCGCTCGTTGCACGCGAGATTTTGGGAGTTATCGCTGTTCCAGTCAAGACAACACAAAGTTCACCAAGTGTCTCCCGTAAATTAATCCGTAAGGAGAAGGTCCTCGCTGCTGTGAGGCTGCTTCGAGGCAGCAGCGAGGCTGTACAGTTGAAGCTCCGCTCCATCCGCCAGAAGAGGGTCCCGTTGCCGCGGTCCCTACGCCGGGGGTCCGCTCGTTTAATTTTTGCCGGCTGCGCGTTGGGAGCGATCGCAAATACACTAAAAATTGAACTAAAACATAAAAATAACAATTATACTTTATTTATAAAGCCATTTAAAAAAACCACAGCTGCAACAAAGTGCTGTACACATGAAATTAAGAACATATAAACAAAAGATGAGATGAAATCATGAAAAACAACAGTCATGTGTTTAATACAGAAGTGGGTTGAGCCTAACCAGGGGTTGCTAGGTGAGGGGCTGGACTCAGGTTGTGGTGGGTTGTCCTCTCGCTTGTGACGTCACATGCGAGCGCATTTTAAAACGAACCGTTTGTATCACAGTAAAATTCATTCATTCATTCAACCTTTATTTAGTCAGGTAAATCTTTTGAACCTCATGGGCTCATTTACGAAAGCGACCTGCTAAAACTAAAGAACAATGAACAGCAATGGTAGAATTTCCTTAAACAATAAACAAACAAACAAACAATAAACAATAGAAAACAAAAGAGAAAAACAATTTTTTTTTTTTTACAAAGTATCAAAAAACTAGCAAAACATTATAAGGTAGACGTATAAAATCAAAGACAGGAACAAATCTGCATTGGTTTTTGCCAGGATTCCAACAGATTCTGAAAACCATTTAGAGAAGTCAAGTTCGAGAGCTTCAGATCTTTTTGTAAGATATTCCATGAAGCAGGAGCGGAATAGGAGAAGGCCCTTTTTCCAAGTTCAGTCCTCACTGACGGAACACTGCAGGTAATCATGTCCTGAGAGCGCACACTGTAGCTGCACTCACGCAAAGACATGTAGGAGGAGATGTATGAGGGCAGCAGACCAAGAAGTGATTTAAAGATGAAAATGTACCAGTGGAAGAGTCTGCGTGAGGTTAATGATGTCCAGTTAACCAGTGAATACAGGGTGCAGTGGTGGGTACGATAATCACAACCAGTTATGAATCTTAGTGCACCATGATAGACAACATCCAACATCCGCAGGGTGCTTGTAGGAGCATTCATGTAGAGAATGTCACCGTAATCAATGGAGGGAAGGAAAGTCACAGATACAAGGCGTTTCCTAACATTCAGTGATAGACATGATCTGTTTAAATCTACTTAGAGTAAATAAACCACTGGGTGCATTTTTTTGGCACAAGGACTGTTTTTTTATGAAGTAAATACCCAAAGTTGAGTAAAAAAAGCATTAAAAAGTGAATTTTGCATGTGTGGTCCCCTTTAAAATAGACCATGAAGCATCATCTGCCACAGGTAAAACTAT
>JBBPBX010085677.1:0-15046 GCA_038048925.1 Garcialebias charrua | reverse complement strand
TTTGAAGCCGATTTACGCAGTTTCCGGCAGTTTCCGTTTTCCCGTTTTGCTAGTGTGGAGGCTACAGCTTGCCATGTACTCTCTAAAAAAGCTAAGTCTGGTCCTCTGGACATTCAAAAAAACAATACAAAACTTGTTGGACCAAGCTGGACATAGGGATGCACCGATACCAGATTTTTGAAAACCGAGTACAAGTACAAGTACTTACATTAAAGTACTTGCCGATACCAAGTACCGATACAAGTACTAATTAATATTTTTAAAAATCATTCTAATTAACTTAAACTGTTTATTTTCATTAGACACTTCAAACATAAATAAACAAAGTACATTACTATTGGTAATCTGTAAAGTATGTCCAAACTTGTACAAAAAAATAAAATGTTTTACATTTGAACTCTTACATAGTCAATGAAATGAAATGAAACTGGTATCGGGTCCTGTAGTATCGGAGCCCTTTATGAGTACAAGTACGAGTAAACGCACATGGTATCGGACCGATACCCGGTGCATCCCTAGCTGGACACGCAGCAGCTGTGGAAAAGTAGCTGTTTTATGCATGGCAATTTTACAACGTAAACGAATGGAGAATCTGGAGAAGGGAGGGAGAAATGGAGGTAATGGCTTCACCAGCAGTCCAGAGTAGGAAATTAACAATTTTTTCCCTTCATTATGGCTCTGAAATGGATGTGTATTTTGATAATTATGTAGGGTACTGTGTTAGGATAGGCTAAGTGCTTGGTAAAATACTGTACAGTGTACGTATAAGGTGCAGTTTGGACGTATGTTTCGAGTTACGTCGAAATTCGCTTTACGACGCCACGTGGGAACGGAACTCTGTGGTAAGTCGGGGACTACCTGTATTTTATCCAGCAGTACAATAATAATTACACCCCCACCCCCACCCACCCACCACAATTACCACCACACCTAACCTAATTCTGCTACTCCAAAATGACCAGTGCCCCCAAATGACCACCCCTTGGAAAACGTTCTGGGACCGCCCCTGGTTGCATGACAAGACATATTTTATCTGTCCACTCAAGTCCTGGAGGCATTGTTCATTTCTGTGGTGGTGTCTGAATGCAGCCAAGTGTTTACCTGATAATATATCAGATATTTCAGCCCCAAACTGTGACTTGGACATGTGATCTGTCTGGATGCTGTGGAAGTCCAGCATCCCGACAGGATGGGTTTAAACCCCAATTAGAGCCGACGAGTCTCTAATCTGCTTCCTATTTGAGAAATGTTAACTGCTTCACAAACTGCCAGTGGAGAATGCTTCATGTCATCCATTAGGCTGCATCTTCAGCATATGTTAAGGTACTCGTGTGAAATGTTCAGGTATATAAGTTGTTGTTGTTTTGTAGCAATAACCCTCTCTTTACTTGTTGAAATGTTTAAACATCTTTGAAGACTGAGAAGTGTCTTCTAGTTTGCATTAAGATACTCAAGGTTATTTTTAGGGTTGCCTCTTCTTTCGTGCACCTGCCTTGGTCTGTAATATAGAACTTGGACATGGTGCCAAGAGTCCGGGGTCTAATGGCATTAGATACGCCTCTTAAAATAATCCTCATCTCTTGCTCAGGCTCGGACCACTTTTATGGATTATTGTTGCTCCGCCTGTCAGGCTTCGTCATACTTTTGGGATAAAAACGGACTCGCCAGGCTTGAGCTTTTAGTCAGAAGGAAGAACCATGTCAGTGCATGCAGAAGAAAGTTAGACCTTATTTTAGCTACTTTAGTATCTCCTGCTGTTTATCGGCTGCTGTGGAAGCCATGCGGCGTTCACGATTTTGTCTCAGCTGTAAAGTTAGTAAAAATATCTAAAGAACCACGTTGGACAGTTTAATGAAAATACTACCTGACTACCTGAGAGCTCCACAGTCACTGGTTGACTTTAAAACAAGGCTTAAAGACTTTTCTTTTTAAGTGAGCCTACTCTGCCTCCACATGATTTTATTATTGATCTTAGTTGATTTATGATTGTTTTTTAATTGATTTTATTATTGATTTTTGTTGTTTTATCATTGATTTTACTCGATTTTATCACTTGTTTTTATTTGATCATTGATTTTAGTTGCACTTTGTAGCACTTTGAGATTTTTGTTAATGAAAAGTGCTACAAATTAAATTCATTATTATTAGTAGTAGTAGAATATTAATGGGCGTGTCTACGGCTAGATCAACATCTGGAGCAAATGCATTTCAAGATGGCTGCCATAGAAAACTGGCCTCAGAAAACACAAAAATGTCTATAATTCAGCCAGTTCTACAGACTTTTTTCTTCTTTCGGCTGCTCCCTTCTTCAGGGGTCACCAGTCGCAAGTAGCAATTATTATTATTATTATTATTATTATATATTTTACACCGGATGCCCTTCCTGACACAATCACAGATCACTGAGCTACCACAGCCCTCGGTGTGGAGCAGTGGTGGGATGTAACTAAGTACAAATACTTTGTTACTGTACTTAAGTACATTTTTCATGTGTCTGCTTTACTTCAGAAGAATTAAATGTGGATATTTTTACTTTTACTCCACTACATTTTACATGAAGTATCTGTACTTTCTACTACAATACATTTCTGTGTTGAGTTACAAGTTGCATTCACGTTGCAGCTTTTTGATTTGTCGTTAGTTTGAAAGTAACTGATGTCAAGAGGGGAGTTGTTCCATTGAATCACTGCAAAGTGGACAGGTAAAGTTAGACCTGCCTTCAAGAAGAGCTGGACCAATGACGTATATTTTAGAATAAATGTCATTGAGCTGAGAGCACCCACAGCACACACACAAAATGGATTCCACCACAGAGATTCAGCCAGAAGATACACAACACCTATGACCTTATTGAAAGACTGTTGAAATATTATTGAAATATTATTGAAAGACTATTGAAATATTATTGAAATATTATTGAAAGACTATTGAAATATTATTGAAAGACTGTTCAGTACAGCAGGACAGATTTTCTCCCACAAAAGAGCCAGACTGGACTCAAAAAATGTTGAAAACCAACTTCTGAACTTGAACAAGAAATGCTGCAATATTAAAATGTGTCAATTCATGATGTTAGGAGACAAGAGACGTTTCCAAATGTCTCGACACTCGGTTCAAGTTTTGAAAATTGTTTCAGGAACTTAAAATATTGTTCACTATTGACCCATAACAAGGTTGACTGGACAGTATTTTAACTAGAGTTGACGACAAACTGCAGTTGAAATGATCAGATATTCCTCTGTTAGGTCTGATGCTCCTTTTTTCTGTCAGACAACTTTTATTTAAATGGTTATTTAAAACATTGGTTTTACTTTGTGTTAAATAAAAACGTTCAAATGTAAAATCCTTATTATTCTTGTTTTGCTTAATGACATTTAACTTTGAATGTCATCCCTGAAATTCTGATGCACAGAATCACAAGTCCAAGTGTGAACTGTGTCACAAAACACAATAAAAACATGTATTATCTGCAGCATTGTTCATTAAAATGACTCAACACTATTAATGTATTACAGAAAAAATATACACACTGTAGTCTCACTTAATGATATAGTATGTAGACTTAGGTATGCATTAGGTAATACATTCAGCAAGTACTTTTACTTTAATACTTTAAGTATTTTTAAAAGAAAGTACTTTTTTACTTAAGTAAAAACGTTAATGTGGTACTTCTACTTTTACTAGAGTACATTTTTGTCTGTTTGTACTTTTACTTAAGTACAGTGTTTGAGTACTTTCTCCACCACTGGTGTGGAGCAGAGAGCTGCTGTCTAGTGCGCCTGGGGGAGCAGATGACGGGGGTTAAGGGCCTTGCTCAAGGGACCAGAGTGGGGCAAATGAGAGTGGAGGCAGGTGTTGGTGCTTCACCTATCCTGCTCACATTTTGATGTTGTCTGTACCGGGAGTTGAACTGGTGATCTTCCGATCACAAGCCCACCTGCGCCACCAGTCCCATCAGCCAATTCCAGTTCAGAAACTTTTACAGGTATCGAGGTCAAATTTGTTGCTGTTGTAAACAATTACTGAAAACGTACTCAAATTCAGACCAAGGCTGAGAAGGATCACAGACACAGGTAAACAGTTAAGTGAGTTTATTTACAGTGCTGGGGTAAAGGAAGTCAGGGTTCCTGGAAGGAAAGGGGGAAAAAGATTAATGATGATGTTTGGGGAATATTGCAGTTTTAGTGTTTAATTAAGTCTCTCTCTTACAGAAGGAACTTGGAGGAGGCAGACCAGAGGGAGGAGGCGAGTGTCCATCAGGTGAGTAATTCCTTGTATTTATCCAAGAGTCCCAAGTAGTGTCTTTGCAGGTGGCAGCTGGTGGAGGAGTGTCAGGCTGGAGGACAGAGTTTTCTCAGAGAAGGAGTCCAGTTTGGAGGCAGCTTGTCCAGTTTGGGTTCCAGAGGTGAGTCACAGATTTGTCTTGAAAACACAGGGAGACATAAGCTGGTTAAACATAAGTTCACAAAGGAGAACATTAAAATGGCTGTCTCACAGTACCCAAGGTGACTGAATGATTCAGCAAAGACTGGAACCTCCTCCAAGGCTTAAATAGCAGCTGGACTCGTTAACCGGATTGGCAACAGCTGGTTACCCAGGAACTCCCATCTCCAACACTCAGCAACTGCAAGGTGAGTTCTCACATACACACAAACACAAACCCAACAGTACCCCCCCCCTCAAACATCGCCTCCAGGCGATCAAAGGCGCTTGTCAGGATGTCTCACAAAAAAGTCAGTGATGAGACCAGGATCCAAGATGAAGGACCTGGGAATCCAAGATCTCTCCTCGGGGCCGTAACCCTCCCAATCAACCAAAAACTGATGTCCACGACCCCGTCTCCGAACATCCAGGAGTCGACGAACGGTGAACACAGTCTGATCATCAACCACACGAGGGGGTGGACGATCGAGGTCGGAAGGATTCAAAGGATCCTCCACATAGGGCTTGAGTTGGGACACGTGGAAGGTGGGATGAACACGCATAGAGCGAGGGAGCCGAAGTTTAACAGCAGAGGGGTTAACAATTTTGACAACAGGAAAAGGTCCAATAAACCGAGGTCCCAGTTTTCTGGAGGTGTCCTTGAGGGAGATGTTCTGAGTGGAGAGCCATACCTTCTGTCCCACAGCGTACAGAGGAGCCGGAATACGGCGACGATCAGCCCACCTCCTGGTTTGTTCACGGGACCGAAGAAGAGCCTCCTTGGTCTGCCTCCAGATGCGTCTGCAACGTCGTAGGTGGTACTGGACAGAGGGGACAGACACGTCAACCTCCTGGTGGGGAAACAGTGGAGGCAGGTAACCCAGAGATGCTTCAAAAGGAGAGAGGCCCGTAGCCGAGGACGTGTGAGTATTATGGGCATACTCAACCCAGGGGAGAAGAGAGGACCAATCAGCAGGGTTATTGTCAATGACACAGCGAATAGAGGACTCAAGTTCTTGGTTGCATCTTTCAGACTGACCGTTGGTTTGGGGATGATAACCAGAAGACAAGCTCACCGAGGCACCAAGGGCTTGACAGAAAGCCTTCCAAACTTGAGACACAAATTGGGGACCACGATCCGAGACGATGTCACAAGGAATGCCGTGAAGTCGAAAGACATGCTGGACCATGAGGTGAGCGGTCTCCAGAGCAGAGGGGAGTTTAGTTAATGGAACAAAATGTGCAGCTTTAGAGAATCTGTCAACAATGGTAAGGATGACGGTGTTACCTTCAGAAGGGGGTAAACCCGTCACGAAGTCCAGAGCAATGTGGGACCAAGGACGACCAGGAACAGCAAGGGGCCTGAGGAAACCCGCAGGAGGTTGATGGGTGCTTTTATTTCGAGCACAAACAGCACATGCAGCGACAAAACGCTTGACATCACGGGGAAGGGTAGGCCACCAGAAGTGCCGCTTGGTGAAGGAAGTCATGCGATTGACACCAGGATGGCAGGAGAACTTCGAACAGTGAACCCATTGCAGGACCTGGCTGACCACAGACACGGGAACAAACAAACGATTAGGTGGACCAGTACCAGGATCAGGTTCAGTCTGTTGAGCTTGAATGATGTCCCTCTCGATCCCCCAGGAGGTGGCACCAACAACACAGGTGCGAGGGAGAATGGCCTCAGTGGTCTCGGCGGAATCTGTAGACGAGAATTGTCTGGACAGGGCATCAGGCTTAACATTCTTGGACCCAGGGCGATAAGTGATAGAAAAATTGAACCTGGTGAAAAACAGGGACCACCTGGCCTGTCTCGGGTTCAGTCGTTTGGCACTCCGTAGATAAGAAAGGTTCTTATGGTCGGTGAGAACAATAAAAGGCAGGTTGGACCCCTCTAACCAATGCCTCCATTCCTCGAGAGCCAATTTGATGGCCAACAATTCCCGATTTCCCACGTCGTAGTTGGCCTCAGAAGGAGAAAGGCGGCGAGAAAAAAATGCACAAGGGTGGACCTTGCCATCAACAGGGGACCTCTGCGAGAGAACAGCACCCACGCCGGTGTCCGAGGCGTCAACCTCAACAATGAACTGCAAACTGGTGTCAGGATGGGTTAGAACAGGGGCAGAGGAAAAAAGTCCCTTGAGTTTGATGAAGGCCTCTTCAGCCTCCCTGTTCCAAGAGAAAATACGGAGAGAAGAGGTGAGTTTGGTTAATGGACACACAACTTGACTGAAGTTCCTGATGAAACGGCGATAAAAGTTGGCGAAGCCCAGGAAGCGTTGGAGTTGTTTGCGGTTCAGAGGAGTGGGCCAGTCCATCACAGCCTTGACCTTCTCCGAGTCCGTCCAGACCTGTCCACTCTTAAACACAAATCCCAAAAAGGCAACAGAGGGCACACTGAACTCACACTTCTCAGCTTTGACGAAGAGTTGGTTCTCAAGCAGCCGCTGGAGAACAGCCCGAACATGTTGTGTGTGTTGTTGAGGGTCCTTGGAGAAGATCAGGATGTCGTCCAGGTAAACGAAGACAAACTGAGACAAAAAATCCCTCAGTACATCGTTGACCAAGGCCTGAAACACAGCAGGAGCATTTGACAACCCAAAAGGCATCACTAGATATTCAAAATGTCCAAAAGGGGTTCTGAAGGCAGTCTTCCATTCGTCCCCTTCTTTCATACGAACCAGGTGATAAGCGTTCCGGAGGTCAAGCTTAGTGAAAATAGAAGCCTCCCTGAGTTGCTCGTAAATGGACTCGATAAGAGGTAGAGGATATTTATTCTTAATGGTGATCTGGTTCAGTTCTCTGTAATCTATACAAGGCCGTAACGTTTTATCCTTCTTGGCGACGAAGAAAAACCCAGCTCCAACTGGGGACGTCGAAGGACGAATAATGCCTGAGGATAAAGATGCGTCAATATATTCCCTCATAGTTTGCTTCTCAGGACCAGACAGATTATACAGACGGCAGGAAGGTAAGGGAGCACCAGGTAGTAAATCTATGGAACAGTCATATGGCCTGTGGGGAGGTAATGAGAGAGCTCGGGATTTGCTGAACACCGGGGCCAGGTCATGGTAACTGGTTGGAATAGATGACAAATCCACCACCTCATCTTCATAACAAGGCGGAGGAGAGGAGGAGATTGCAGATTTAAGGCAGTTGGAGGAACAATAATGACTCCATGAAACTATCTGGTTATGAGACCAGTCAATTTGAGGGTTATGTTTTCTGAGCCAGGGAAATCCTAATATAACTTGAGGGGTCTCTGAATGAAAAACAAAAAATTCACTCTGTTCATGATGGTTGCCAGATACAATGATTTTTAAAGAGGTGATCTTATGGGAAATAGTGGAAATGGACTGACCGGTGAGCACTGTCATAGAGAGGGGTTGATGTAAACTGTCCAGAGGGATAGAAAGTTGTTCCACCACACAGTCACTGACTAGATTCTGTTCAGCTCCAGAATCAATTAAAGCTTCAGTATGTAGCTTTTTTTATGAACATATTTCTTCACTCTGTCACTACCTCCTGACAGACTGATGTTAGCCAGGTAATCTCTGAAAAAAAATTAAAAAAAATATTGTCCCCTTGCTTCTCCAGGTGGTAAATAAGCATTTCTAAAAAGAAAAGGTGACCCGCCATTTTCCAGCCAATAAAAACAGAGTTTGTAACCAGCCAATAAAAACAGAGCTTGAATTTGAATCAGCCAATAAAAACAGAGCTTGAATTTGAAATTCAACAGACCACAAGGGGGCAGAGCCACATATGGCTCTGAGGGGGAGGGATCAGAATGCTTTGCCTGTTGAAAATATTTCTAATTGCTGCAGTTCTACAGAAACTGCATACTGAACCTTTAAAGCCTGCACGGGGAGATTAATGTTATTGTAACAAACTGCAGATTGAAGAGTCAGACGGTTCTCAGGAGAAATGTTTGAAGCGCCCACCAGTATCTCCTGTTTTACTGGTGAGAATGGCCTTTTAAACGAAGAGAACATGTAGCAATGAAGTGCCCCTTCTTCCCACAATATAAGCATTCTTTAGCTGAAAGACGCTTCTGTCTCTCCTCAGGGGTGAGGCGGGTACGTCCAATTAACATAGGCTCTGATGAATCAGGTTCATTCACAGGATTACATATTGGACTGCGGCTTACCGGATCCGGAAGTGGAGTCACGGAAGTGGAAGGACCCTGGGATTTGTAGTCCAACAATCCCCGATATTCTCTGTGGCGATCGTCAATGCGGATGGATAAATCAATTAGATCGTTTAAGTTGTCAGGTTCATTCACAAGGGCCAACTGATTCTTAATGTGATCATTGAGGGCATTGACGAATACTCCCCGTAGAGCGAGGTCCTCCCATCCGGCCTGTCTGGCCACAATCCGGAAGTGGAGAGCGAAGTCCGCCGCAGATTGGTTCCCCTGGCGTAGCGCCATTAGCCTCTTGGAAGCTGTCTCCTGGTGCAGCGGTCGCTCGAAAACTCTCTGAAAGTCGTTGTAAAAAGTGGAAAAGGTACAGTCACTTACAGAAATGGAACCAAAGTAAGCATCAGCCCACCTTAAGGCCTCTCCTTGTAGGGCGGAAACTATGTAGGATATGCGGGACGAGTCGGAGGAATAGGTTCGTGGAGCTCTGCTAAAGGCTAGATTACATTGTAGCATAAACCCACCAAAATGTTCAGTTTTACCAGAAAATAGTTGACTGGGTTTCATCTCGGGCTCACGCACAGAGTATTGGGTTGGTGGCTCTGGGGATTGTGCAGCAGAGGCAGTGTTGGTAATTCCGGTGTGGGAAGGAGGAGATCTCTGCTCTCCCAGCTTGTGGACCATTCCACCCAGTTTAGTCAAGTTCTCTGAGATAGTTTGTTGTTGGCTCTGAATCTGTTGAAACATGTTTTGGGTTGCAGTTAGTCGTTGTTCTTGGGAAAGAATAGCTTCTCTTAATTGATCCATCTCAGTCTGGTCGTGAGTACTCATGTTATGGCTGAATCATTCTGTTGTAAACAATTACTGAAAACGTACTCAAATTCAGACCAAGGCTGAGAAGGATCACAGACACAGGTAATCAGTTAAGTGAGTTTATTTACAGTGCTGGGGTAAAGGAAGTCAGGGTTCCTGGAAGGAAAGGGGGAAAAAGATTAATGATGATGTTTGGGGAATATTGCAGTTTTAGTGTTTAATTAAGTCTCTCTCTTACAGAAGGAACTTGGAGGAGGCAGACCAGAGGGAGGAGGTGAGTGTCCATCAGGTGAGTAATTCCTTGTATTTATCCAAGAGTCCCAAGTAGTGTCTTGCAGGTGGCAGCTGGTGGAGGAGTGTCAGGCTGGAGGACAGAGTTTTCTCAGAGAAGGAGTCCAGTTTGGAGGCAGCTTGTCCAGTTTGGGTTCCAGAGGTGAGTCACAGATTTGTCTTGAAAACACAGGGAGACATAAGTTGGTTAAACATAAGTTCACAAAGGAGAACATTAAAATGGCTGTCTCACAGTACCCAAGGTGACTGAATGATTCAGCAAAGACTGGAACCTCCTCCAAGGCTTAAATAGCAGCTGGACTCGTTAACCGGATTGGCAACAGCTGGTTACCCAGGAACTCCCATCTCCAACACTCAGCAACTGCAAGGTGAGTTCTCACATACACACACAAACACAAACCCAACAGTTGCAGTGGTTACGTCACATTCCTAACACGTTTTTATTATACAGTAGTACAATTATCACATTGTACTATAGTTTTGCTTAAATGGGTATTAACAGTTGGCATCAATACAGTCTGTCTGTTAGCAAAATATCTCATGAAGCACTCAACAGATTTTAATGAAACTCTCTAAAAGTAGATATCGAATGTACGTCCAGATCTGTTTAAATTTTGGATTCACTTCAATTCAAGATGGCTGTCACAGCTAACTGACGTTATCCAGCACATGAATGACTAACTCAGTCAGTTTTTTAGATATTCAGCTAAGATTTGGCATGGTAGTAGCTGAGTGTTACTCACAACACACACGCTGAAGGCTGTCACATTTTACAAGATGTTGCAACATTTTGCAGCGTTATTTGCACGAGGTCTTGTTTAACATAATTTAACATTATTTCTAAGCATGTGCTAAGTTTAGTTCAGAACTCTGCCATAAAAGCAATTTGTATATATTCCTTCTGGAATCATTTGTCTTCATAAGGTCTAAAACATTTGCACCAAAATGCTGGTTTGTCTTTAACTGCAGTTTGATCTTAATCATCTTAAATGTCTTTTCCAGTAAAGGACACTTTCTTTTGGCACGTCAGGAATGAAAATGAACCCCAATATATTTGCTCTTGGAACATCAGTGGAACCAGTTCCCAATTCACTGGAAAATTACACTTTTATGCTTAGAGAGCGAGTTAGAACAAAAGGAACTCATGTAGATGAGGTTTCTTTTATCTTACTTTATCATGCATAATATGAGAAAAGCATAAAGTCATTCAATATTTAAGGCTTGGGTCATTTAGATGTCACCACATTTCCAGGAGTTTTATTTTCATTGCTGCTGAAGTTACAAAAAAAAAAAAGGAAAAAAAGAGAAAAAAAAGAATGTAGACCTATAATTTTGTGGGTGGGGGAAATGTGCTCCTAAAGCTCTTCAAAGCACAAAAACAAGAACAGTCCGTTAAATAAAATTACTGTAGGATGTCTGACCATCTACAGATTGCACTATTTGAAGCGAGATTTAAAAAAAACATATTAATGACATTAGCAGATGTTTACCTCAGGGAAAAAAAATATAGGAAGAAATAACAGCTGATGGAACATAATTTGTATTCACACTAAAGTATTAGAGCTTGTCAAATGGTCAAAAAGATAATTTCCTTTTTTCAAATGGTCATTTTTTTCCAGATGTGTTGCAACTTGTTCATTGCTTAGCTTTATGACAGAGTTTCCACATGAGCTGAAAGCAGAGACAGGTGCAAAAAATTAAATATAAAAAATTATCATATGCACAATCTCTCTTTTGTCACTAATATACCATAACTTTTGAATCTGATTGCATTTTAATGACAAACAAGCCAACAAAGCCATTGCAGAGCTATTATAACTGCCCTACAGAGTCACATACTGTACATGAGGTCACAATTCTGAAGCCAAGTAAAAGTATTAATAAAGATGTAGTGGGGTACTTTGGTTTCCTCCCACAGACCAAAAACATGCATGTTAGGCTAATTGGTAACTCTAAACTGTCTCTAGGTGTGAGTGAGAGAGTGAATGGTTGTTTGTCTCGTGTAACTCTATGTGTCCCTGTGATGGACAGATACCTGTCCAAGGTGTCCCCCACCTCTTGCACAGTGATGGCTAGACATGGGCACCATTGACTCCCGTGACCTGAAAAGGAAGAAGTGGGTAAAAGATAATGGATGGAAAAATGTAGCGAGCACATCCATCCATCCATCCATCCATCCATCCATCACGCTTGTTCCAGAGTCAGGTCGTATGGGCAGCAGAAACCCAGACATCTCTTTCCCAAGCCACCTCTTCTAGTTCTTCTGGGAGGACTCCAAGGCATTTCCAGGCCAGCCAAGAGACATAGTCTCTCCAGCGTGTCCTGGTAATCACCGGGGCCTCTTCTCATTTGGACATGCCCAGAACACCTCCGGCTCCCGGGGCGCACACTTACCAGATGCCTGAAACAGCTCGACTGCCTCCTCTATGTGGAGGAGCAGTGGCTCTACACAGAGTCTCTCTCCCAGAAAACTGAATTTCTCACCCTATCTTTAAGGGATAGTCCAGATACAGAAAATCAATTTTGGTCTCCAGTATCCATGATCATGTTCTTTCGGTCATCAAAGTTGGTGGTAAGTAAGTAAGTGCTATGTGTTGTCATCATTTCCATACAATGACAAAATTGGTTCTCTCCATTTAACTCATCCCACCTGAGATACACCCAGGTAGAGCAGTGGGCAGCTATGTAATTGGCCGAGGAGCAATTAGAGACTGGTTGTCTTGCTGAAGGGCACTACATGTGGGCATGTCAGGGAGTCGAACCGCAACTTTCTGGTCCCAAGTCAGCTGTCCTACCTCTACACCATCTTAGTCCCCAAAACTTTGTGGCAGCGGTGGAAAGAGTGAGGGTAGGAATGCAAACCAGCCGGTAAACAGAAAGGTTCACCTGGTGTCCCGAGATGGTGTAGAGGCAGGGCAGCCGGCTCAGGACCAGAAGGTCCCGGGTTCGATCCCCGGTCACTGCATACCTCGTTGTGTCCCTGGGCAAGACACTTATTCCCGAGTTGCTCCCGGTAGGACTGGATGGCGCCTTGCATGGTAGACGACCGCTACCGGTGCATGAATGTGTGTATGAATGGGTGGATGGCTGGTACTGTGAAGCACTTTGGGGCCCCTCATAGGGGGCTGGAAAGCACTATATAAGTAAGCTCCATTTACCATTTACAGCTCAGCTCCATCTTCACCACAATGGACGGGCACAGAGTGCGTAACGATGCAGATCCTGCTGAATCTGCATTATTTGGTTGTTTGATATGAATACTGTATTTTGGTACAAGAATGGCTGAAACAGTAGAAAGTATGTTGAAGGATTGTGTTAGCAACAAAAGGTATACTGTACACCCCCACACACATACATATTTCCTGATATACCTATACATATACAGGTAGTCCTTGACTTACGACCGTCTCGACCTACGGCGATTCAGTGTTACGAACGCATCTTATTAATAAAAAATAAAATAAAATAAATAAAATATAAAAAAAATAAAAAATAAAATTGAAAAATCTTATTTTATGTGTTTAAATGTTCTTGATTTTATGTGTACAGCACTTTGTTGCAGCTGTGGTTGTTTTAAATGGCTTTACAAATAAATTATTATTATTTCTGTATTATTATTTTGAAGCCGATTACGCAGTTCCCTTATCAGTCAGTCACTCGGTGCAACACTATTGCTATGGGAATTGCGCCCCAGCGTGATTACTTGAAGGAATACATTCACACCTTTACGGCAGTGGGCGTCAGCTCAGAGGCCCCGCCCTCTGGGTACTTAAGACGCTAGCGCCCATCCAAACGGTCTCTTTTTGCCCTTCACCTCGCTTAAACCTGAACTTTGTGGGACTTCTCTGTAGACACATCACTCGTTAGAGGTGAGCTCGCTCCCTACGCTGAGCGTACAGAGAAATTTCCTGCGTATTGCTGGGCTGGCGAAAGCTAGTCCAGCGTTTTTCTCTTAACCTCGAAGCTTCTCTCTTCGCAGCTGCTTCGCTCGACGGTGCTAACTGCGTCACACCGCTACCCTGCTAACAAGTAGCAGTCTAGACAGCGAAAACGACGCGATGAAGGAGACGTCCTCGGACGACGTTAGCACTACTAACAAGCTCGACTCTTCTCAGCCATGGCTCCTGAGAAGGTAAAGCGAAAACCCAAAATTCTAAGAAGACCAGCAGGCCAGCTAGCCCCAGCTCCCGTGCCTTTTCTTTTCTGCTGTTCTGCCGCTCGGTTAGCGGACGCTAATCGCACAACACGCTACCTGCTAAGCTAACGGGGCTAACAGGCAAGCAGCCGCGAGCAGCTCAGCGAGAGGACTTCTTCGGACAAAGAACTCCAGCAGGCCAGCGAGCTCCGGCTCCCGAACCTGCTTAAGCGGATGTGGCTACCCCCTTTCAGCAACGGACACCCACGAGGCCTGTCCGGTTTGCTCAGGGATACTACATGCGAAGACACTCAACGCTTTTCTCGTGGATGACCCCGGAGAAAGGCAAGTGGAAATCGAGTAACCCCGCTGCTAACTGGCTAGCTCCCACGGTTAGCCCGGCTAACCGAGAGCTCCCATGACAGCACGGGGCGGACGATCAGCGCTGCTAACACGATTAGCACGGCTATGAGCGGACAACGAAGGACTCCATTGTGAGGTATGTGAAAACGAGCGGGCTCACGAGTACCTCCACGTTTAGCCCTGCTAACAAAGAGGCTCTCCGACCAGCACAGTCCAGAAGGAGGAATTTCAGCTTACCTGTCCAGCTACACTGACTGGTAGTTTTCCTATGTTCATGACGAGAACATTGTGACGCTGAGAGCTTATCCACCTACGAGGCTAGGATGACTCTCGGACGTTAACCATGTCAGGGCCTGAGCTGCAGGAGCTGCAGGGGGCCACCAACAAAAGGAAAAAGACGGCAAAGCCGCTGGATGAGGTCCACAGGATGGCAGACTTTACTGCCTGCCCTTTGGGCGCACCGGACAGTCGCTCTAGGGAAGAGTTAGCCTGGTTAAAACCAGACCCTTGTCCTTCACTTCGCTTTGTACTAGGGTCTGGGATTCCTCCCATAGACAACGGTTTCTCCGGTCGATTTTTGACCGGACCAATCAGAGAACAGAAGGCAGAGTTTTGTTAGTTTAGCCTGGCGAGGTCCAGGCTATTCAGATAAATAGCTCAGAAACCACTTGGTGGATATTTTTTCTGCTACCAGTGTGTAATTATATGGCTCTAATTTACTGACTGTTGGCCTAGATTAAACATTTGAGATAAAATTCGATTTTTTATCATTTATTTTCGTAGCGCACCCAAGGCTGTTTGGAAAATGTCAAACCGAAACAATTTAAATCCAGCAGATTTGACCATTTCGTGAATTGATTTAGGAACTGTTAAGCTCAGGA
>JBBPBX010085675.1:0-15046 GCA_038048925.1 Garcialebias charrua | reverse complement strand
CTGAAACTGGAATGAAATCAGCTTTACAAGTTTTAAATCCCATTCCCTCTCCATAAAAAATGGTTCTGATGGTAAAATAAAACAAATATATACAAACATGATCATTTATTCAGGTGCTGACTCTTGTTATCTCGCTGCTGTTTGTTCTAATATTCATATTTTTCTAACACGTTTAGCTGTAATTAGTTATTTTATGCTTAAAAGAAACTCGTGTTACACCATGGTTCTGTGTGAGGGAGTAGGTGGAACATAAAGCTCCACATCGTTGGTGCACAAACACTGCCTCCAAAAATACAACCTCGCAGCTTCCAGAAAACTATTCCTGCTGGCTTCCATTTCCAGCAAACAGTAAAGGCAACAACAGTGAGTTTAGTACAATATGTTTGTATAAAATATTATTGTCAATGTGGAAATGAGTTACTTGTTTGAAAACTGATGCAGAGCTACCAAAAGTCATATCCTGCTCCTCTCAATCAATGATGTATCTTTTGAATGTTTTTCTGAAGCCTTCTGGAAGAGGAGTGAATTAAATACGGTGACACCTACAACACATTAGCCGTGTTTCCATCAAGGTTTCTAGATGCGCATTTTGAAGCATCGCATCAGAAAAGCTGAATGGAAACGGCAAAATGCGATTTAACTTCCCCTAATTCGCCCCAAAGTTGATACGCTCGCTTGAGGTGGTTTTTGGGGGTTTCGAAACAGAGCTGATGCGCAAAACGACAGATGGAAACAGATTTGCCGACTCAGTTCTGCCGTAGCGAACATTCACGTCATGTGACTGATCAGCTGTTTCCGCTCCGGACAACATGTAACATCGCTAAAACTAGTTGGCATGACAGAATAAATACAACTTGCCCGATAGCAACACATACCTGAAATATTCTCTCCATTTTGACGAGATGTGTGGCCGGGTTCTGTTTTCAACCGCTACTTCCTGTTTACTGTAGACATGCGTAACGCTGACGTCTGACGTAATGACGCTGACGTCTGACGTAATGACGCTGACGTCTGACGTAATGACGCTGTGCGTGGCTTGGTAGATGCGATTCAAGCCAGTTGATGGAAACACTTCTGCTTCACATTAATTTGTATTTACATATTTGCGAGATTTCAAAAATTTGCTCAAAATCCGAAATGAAAATAGATGGAAACACGGTTAGTAATTGTTTCCTATGTGCATGCATTAATTATAGCATGAAATATGAAAGGAACCATTTGCTGCACACCCACAGAGAATAAGCGTTCACCACTACCATCTACCTAAACTACTCAGGATCTCTCACCAAACAACTTGAAGTCACTTCACATCAGAAAGTGTGAAAAGGTTTAGAAACTTTTGCCACTGACGACGGGAGACGAGCTGCTTGCCAGCTCCTGACAGTGATCCCTACATGTGTCAGTCTGTGCAGCACCTCTCATCACTCTGTCGGGGTTGCTGCACGTGCTCACGTTCAAAATTCAATTCTTCATTCTACCTTTTAAACAGCTGTCAGACACTTAAAGTATTTTTTAAATTAAACCCAGCTGATACCAAGAGTGATTTATTCTGATTATTTGTACTATTACATTGTCTATTACATTGTCTACTCTAACAAATGGCAGAAATGTCTAACTCCAGGTCAGGGGCATTTCTAGAATCTGCCCCTTAGGGGTGCTTAGCCACCAGTGTTGACAATGGCTCTTGGCTTGAACAACGTGGTGGCCATTGGCATCAGAAACATTTGTAATGCAACACCCAAGTACTTGTAGCTGGAGACCACTTCCACAGAAGATCCTCCTCTGTTCAGTGGGGCAGTGTAAATGTTTTTGCTCCTTCTGAAATCCATGATCATCTCCTTCATCTTCTTCACATTGATGTGAAGGTTGTTCTTCCTGCACCGGCTCTCCAGGCTCTCCTGTCTGTAGCTGGACTCATCATTGTTTGTGATGCATCCCACCACCGCTGTATCATCTGCAAACTTTACAATATGACAGCCTGGATGGGTAGGTGTGCGGTCATATGTGAGCAGAGTGAACAGGAGGGGGCTCAACACACAACCTTGAGGGCAGCCAGTGCTGAGAGTTATGGTGGAGGAGGAGAAGTTGCAAAATCCTAATGATTTCTTTTATTTTAGGGGTGCTGAGTTAAAATTTAGGGGTGCTTCAGCACTCCAAAAGAGGCTAAAATCGCCCCTGCTCCAGGTTACGTGGCTTGTAAATATTATTAATCATCAATTCAATGCATTAAAGCCCCACTGACATGATTTTTTTATTTTCATAAAATTGCTCAAAATATGTACTGTATCTTTTATCATTTAAATATGTTCGTTTTTGCAAACAAAACGATAAATCACTTTAATTTTGCTTTAAAAGTGATTTTGAACTTCAAGCCGTGTTTAATCATGGGAAATCCGATTACACACGAACGCACCATCTGTGACGTAACACCGGGCAGAGCTCTGGGCTTGTCACAGTGCGCGCGTGTGAGCAGCTCCACATGAAGGTAAGTCTGATACAGCATCAGACCTAAATTAGATCCTGTTGTTTCTTGTTCCATCACCCAAACTATTTTCTGCTTCCCAAAATGAAGACAAATAGCTCAAATCTTCACATAGATTGCTAAATTCGTCTGGTTTTAAATTGTCCGCTATTAAAGAGACCAGAGCCCTCAGCCTCACACTACGTCCCAGATGGTGCGTTCGCGTTTAATCGGATTTCCCATTAAAGTCCATGACCCACCATGTTTTCAAATTGCATCGCCATTAATATTTATTAGTTTATTTAAAAATAATACAGGAGCGTTTATTTATATTGTAGAGAAATAATGCAAAATGTGTTATTTCATGATTTATAGCAGATTTTAGCAGAAGCTCCGGGAAGATCTGCCCCTCTCCAAATATGGGCATTCACATCACTAAAGATTCCGCCTTGGAGTTACAGGCGGAGTTTTAATAAGCCTTCATCAACTTCCATGACCGCTGCTCAGAGAGAGGAAAAAAAAAAGAGAAGCGGTTGCTCACTGATGTCTGTCATATTCTGAGCAGCATCCACGTAGACATACTAGTTTAATTCGCTTGATCGCGACAAATTCATTCATTTCCGCATCGCCTTTTTATTCTCTCCCCTGACCAGACAGGTCGGGAGTAGAAAGGCAGCCGCAGCGCGGAGCTCTGTCGGTCTGGATGTACCATCGCGCGCGGGCTTCCCCGTGCTCTCTGTGCTTCCCCGTGCTCCAGCAACAAGGCTGGACAGAACCGAGCCCCAGCACGAACTTCAAAGCTGACCCGCAGCGGAACGGGGAGCCAGGGAGAAGCCGCACGGCTCGCTCCTCTCTGGGCAGAGGAGAGGAGAGCAGCCAGCAACAGTCGCAGCGGTGTTATATCTTATTAAAAAGGTCTATAAAATAAATAATAAATAAAAGCAGACCACTGGTCCAGTTGTACACAAAAATGCACCAGGAAATATGCAGTTTTACTCTCACTCTCATAAACCTCCATGGAAACTCACTCCTACCTTCTGCCTTGCTTTCTGGGTGGAGATCAATGTAACGAAAGGCATGACCCTTCGGGACTTTTCGGCCAGGTTTCCGGATTCATTCGGGAGTGGGTTGTTTTTTTTTTTTTTTTTAACCCTCGCCTGGCCCAAATGCAAAAATGAAAATAAAATTCATAAAATACTACAGTAATTCTCCAATATGGTGAATTGTTACTGTCACGGTGGGTGTTGTCCTTTAAACACGGCTTGAAGTTCAAAATCACCATTAAAGAAAAAATTAAAGTGATTTATCATTTTATTTGCAAAAACGAACATATTTAAATGATAAAATATATATATAGTACTTGTAAAGTAGTACTTTGCAAATGTCAATGCTAGAAACCTTTAGTTTATTTTAGTTATACTTTTTATACTCTTTTTTTATACTAGTATGCAAAAACTCAGGACAATATTATGTTCATTAAATGTTTAATGTTTTAGTTTTAGAGTTGGTGTAAATTTTCATACTCTTATACCACTATGCAAAAAACTCAGGACAGTGTTAGTTTTACTATTTTATGCTTATGTCTATTATTATATGTTTCAGTGTTTCAATGTTTAGATGTTTACTGTTGCACCGAGGGACTGAGAGAAACGCAATTTCGGTCCTGTGTATGTCCTGCACTGTACATATTGCAGATCTGACAATAAAGTTGACTTTGACTTTGACTTTGATATACAGTATATTGAGCAATTTTATGAATAGTAAAAAAATCATGTCAGTGGACCATCATACTGAATAGATTACTGTGAGAATCTGTTTTGTTTTCTTGTGTCTTCTGTCCTGCCCTCCTCAGTGTTTCCTCCCTCATGTTGTCAGCTCCTGTCTCATCTGTCTTCATTCTCATCCACTCCCAGGTGTTCATCATTATGTCCTCTATAAGTTCTGTCAGTTTGTCTCTTCTCAGTCCGTGACTTGTCCTCCCAACATGTTCATGTTCTGTTCTCCCCGTGTCTCCTTCTTCACAACCTCCACGGAAGTTCTGCTG
Source organism: Garcialebias charrua (assembly GCA_038048925.1). Taxonomy (NCBI): domain Eukaryota; kingdom Metazoa; phylum Chordata; class Actinopteri; order Cyprinodontiformes; family Rivulidae; genus Garcialebias; species Garcialebias charrua. Next base: position 10,541 of record JBBPBX010085675.1, on the reverse strand, counting down.
CTTCATTTTTGTTTCTTTAAATAAATAGTATTTATTTTATCCTTGAGTTCCCAGCCTCTGTCTGCACTCTGGGTTCAACAAAGCCACAGATCATGATAATTATATTACAACATAGGATTATTATGTTTTACACATTTAAATTTTGTTTTGGTGAGAAAGGACGGTGTTATAACTGGTTTGGTCAAACTAAATGACCTATGCACCATCTTATGTGGTATTGTGAGCTCTTGTGAGATGTGAGATGTGTTAGCGCTCAGAGTATGGGAGGACTATCAGCTACTACCACACATTTAATTCAATAGCTTTGACACTGGCTGAGTTACAGCAATTTTTGTGTTGGCTGATAATAAAATGATGTTGCAGCCATTTTGAATTAGATTACATTTAAACATTAATTAAGTACAGGTGTCTGAGAGTTTCACTAAAATTCACGCAGTGGATAGATATTTTGCTAACATACTAACCACATTGATTCTTAACATTAATGATTTGAGGTTTAAGTAAAGCTGTGTAAACTTTGGAGGATGTGTTGGGCATGATGCCTGACTAACGCACCAGTTTTTACCAGAGTGTCTGTAAAATTTACAAAGTTGTAGTATTTTTTGTGTTGGCTAACAATGATTAGCTGTGGTGGCCATGTTAAACTGAAGCAGTTCCATAAATTAATCAGTTTGGATGTACATCAAATGATTACTTTCTTAGAGTTGTATTAAGATCTGTCCATTGGTTCATAAGACATTTAGCTAAGACGAGACGGACAGAGTTGAGGTGAACTGTCAGTATAGTTTAAGGTAAAAATATCACAGTGTGGGGTGATTGAAGTAAACTTTGTGTTGGGGATGCTGTTCACCCATCCCATCAAAATGGACTTCAGTAATTCTGTAAAATGACTGTTAGAATCGTTTTTGTGAAAGCTAATGTCGATCAGTTGTGGCGGCCAACCTGTATCGGGTTGACTCCAGGTTGTTAAGCAGATGTTGATGTTTGTTCATCCTGAATGGGACTAACATCAGGGGCGATTGACCTTTTGGGGTGCTTGGCCCTGAGTACTGACAGTGGCTCTTGGTTTGAACAACACATCTCAAGGTGAGGTCTGTGAGAAGTGCAAAAGCTTACAGCACCTGGTATTCCCAGGTGGTCTCCCATCCAAGTACTGACCCTGATCCGGCTTAGCTTCTGAGGTCAGAAGAGATTGGGCGTGTTCAGGGTGGTATGGCCGTAAATGAAAAGCTCATCACAAATTGCTTAAAAAGAGGCACTATAAAAACTAATTTATAGTGCCTCTTTTTAAGGTTACACTGTGTGATTTAATTTAAAGATTATTTTTCAGTATTTTTGTTTTTAAACTATGATCTCATTTAGAGTACCGTATTTTCCGCCTGAAAAGTCGCACCTCTCTATAAGTCGCTTTGTCCAATTATTGGCAATAAATTGGAAAAATCCATAAACACGTTGCACCTTTATTTAAGTCGCATCTATTATGCGTCACCGCTACACGGACACATGAGCTGGAAATGGTTGGTGGACTATCTGGAAGTGTCAGAGCTCCAGAGCAGGAGGCCGGGCTGCGACAGAGTCAGTCCGACCAGAGGAGGCTGCCTTCGGACACATGAGGTGGGAACGGTCAATGTACCCTAGCGGCCGAAAGTGGTACTGCACCATTTTTTGCCAAAATGAAAAACGGTCATATCTGAGCCAAAAATTGGTCTAAAAATATGTGGAAAAAATCCATAAACAAGTCTCACCTCTCTATAGTCGCAGGGCATGCAAATTAGGAAAAAAACTGCAACCTTCCATCCATCCATCCATTTTCTTCCGCTTATCCGGGGTCGGGTCGCGGGGGTAGCAGCCTAAGTAGGGAGGCCCAGACTTCCCTCTCCCCAGCCACTTGGAGCAGCTCCTCTGGGGGAATCCCAAGGCGTTCCCAGGCCAGCCGAGAAACATAGTCCCTCCAGCGTGTCCTGGGTCTTCCTCTGGGTCTCCTCCCGGTGGGACATGCCCGGAACACCTCACCAGGGAGGCGTCCAGGAGGCATCCTAACCAGATGCCCGAGCCACCTCAACTGGCTCCTCTCGATGTGGAGAAGCAGCGGCTCTACTCCGAGTCCCTCCCGGATGACTGAGCTTCTCACCCTATCTCTAAGGGAGAGTCCAGACACCCTGCGGAGAAAACTCATTTCAGCCGCTTGTATCCGAGATCGTGGTGCGACTTATAGACTGAAAAATACGGTACAGAACAGCATGGCTGGGCTAATAAAGTCTAAAGGGGGAAACATCTACAAAGATCTTTAAGGCCTTGATTAAACTGATTAGACTTTAAAAATACATTTTAATCACATGTAAGATTTTGTGCTCTGTAACTATACAAACATAGTAACATCTTCCAGCTGATCCTTCTTCCAGCCCTGATAAAAAAGTACAATCATATAAAGTGCAAAAAAGCTGCTGACATGTTCACGGCATGGCTGGACATCTGGTTGTTTCTTGATCTCCACGAACCAAATAAAACCCATTAAAACCTGTTTTTAGTGAGACACAAAACCACATTTAAAGAGTGAAGCCTATAACGGTTTGGTTGTTTCCAAAGCTGCTTTCAATCCCAGGGTAAAAAACACGCCTAAATAACCCAAACAGACCTTTTAAAGCTCTAACGTTTCCACGCTGGCTCTATGAGGTCTTCCAGAAGTGATGTTAGGAGGAGGATCATCCAGCTCAAAGTTTTTAAGGACTTCCTCTCTCCTTGAGGCAGAGCTGGAATATCCTGTTCTTAAAGTACCAGAGCTCTCATAAAGACTGTGTTATGGGCACAGTGGCAGTAATGATAGCTAGTATGGTTGAACTACCATTGAACTACCCATGTCACCTACATGAGATGTGGAGAACACCTATGAAGAAGATGTGACAACATCATTGTTCTATTTGAAGTCATGGGGATGTCTCTGTATGTTGTGGTTAGGGATGCACCGATACCAGATTTTTGAAAACCGAGTACAAGTACAAGTACAGGGAACCCCCGACCTACGAACGAGTTTGGGACCTAAGAACCGTTCGCAGCTCGATCCGTTCGTAGGTAGGGGGTGAAAATTATATTTAAAAAAAAAAATTATTCATTCATTCATTCATTCAACCTTTATTTATCATGCTAACGGAGCGCGCGCACACATTTAAGCATGTAAAGTAGTGTACTGTAATGTTAAACATTGCTATTCACATTTACAGAATAAATAAAAATATATTTTCTTACTTTGAGATGGTCAAAGCCGACATAGGTTGCCATGCGTTGATTGTTTTCGGGCCAAGCAGCGCGGGGGCCGGCAAGCCACCGCAGCTGCTCCAGACCTGTGTTAGCTAGCTGGCTAGCTTCTGCTAGCCAAGCCATGAGCTAGTGTTGGAGCGGCGGCGCGATCAATCTGCAGCTGCTGCTCCAGCCGCTGCTCCAGCCTGAGACGTCCACAGAGCTATTCCAGCTAGTAATTAATCCATATGATGCGATCCTGGTCACCAGTGTTCAAAAGGCCGGCTCCCGTGTTAGCTCCAGTGTTAGCTCTGGAGCTAGCCAGGCCGGAGGTGTAGCCAGGCCGGCCGGAGGTGTTCGCACGGCGGCCTGGCACGATCGGCGATAAATCCGCTGCTGCCTGAGACATCCACAAAGTTCACAGAGACGTTTCCAGCTAGTAATTAATCCATATGAAGCCATCCTGGTCACCAGTCTTCGTCCGGCTCTCGGCAGCTAACCTAAGATGGCGTCCGGTGTTCTACATTAATTTGTGACCGGAGACCCCAGTGACTGAACCTAAAATAGCGTCCGGTGTTCTACATTAATTTGTGACCGTGTAAACTGAAGACCTACTTCCTGTTGCCCAAGATTGCTCAAAAATTGCTCAAAAATGATCAGAAATGATCTTTTTTATCATAATAGAGCCTTTAAAACAACCAGAGCTGCAACAAAGGGATGTACACATGAAATTAAGAACATTTAAACACAAAAAAAAAAAAAAAATAAATAAATAATTTATTTTATTTTTTTTTAATACAGTAATTTCATATTTTTATTAAATATGATATGTTCGTAGGTCCCGTGGTTCGCAGGTCGATGGGGTCGTAGGTCGGGGGTTACCTGTACCTACATTAAAGTACTTGCCGATACCAAGTACTGATACAAGTACTAATTAATATTTTTTTAAATCATTCTAATTAACTTAAACTGTTTATTTTCATTAGACACTTCAAACATAAATAAACAAAGTACATTACTATTGGTAATCTGTAAAGTATGTCCAAACTTGTACAAAAAAATAAAATGTTTTACATTTGAACTCTTACATAATCAATGAAATGAAATGAAACTGGTATAGGGTCCTGTAGTATCGGAGCCCTTTTATGAGTACGAGTACGAGTAAACGCACATGGTATCGGACCGATACCCAATACTGGTATCGGTATCGGTGCATCCCTAGTTGTGGTGCTTACCTGTACAATCTCCAGCATCTCAGCTTTACTGATGTAACCGTTCCCGTCCAGGTCATACATGCTGAAGGCCCATTTCAGCTTCTGCTCCAGCTTGCCACGTGACGTCACACTTAAAGCGATGATGAACTCTCGGAAGTCTATCGTCCCATCGCCATTTGCATCGAAGGTGCGAAAGACGTGTTCAGCAAACTTGGAAGCGTCTCCATAAGGAAAGAAGTTGCCGTAGATCTTCTTGAACTCCTCCATGGAGAGGTTGCCGCTGGGGCAGTCCCTCAGGAAGCCCTTGTACCACTCCTGGATCTCGTGCTCGGTGAAGTCGGTGCTCTCCAGCAGGTCCTGCATCACCTCAGGACGCAGCTTGCTGTTCTGCTTCCCCATGTCTGCTTGTCCTGTCACTCAGCTCACAACTGGAAGACAGAAAGGAGACGAGCTGGTTTCAGGAAGAAGAAAGAACGCACAGCGTGTCAGACATCATGAAAGTGATCGCTCATTAATTTCACAAATATGTTTCATGACATTTTCTTTTCACAGCCTACTCTGTCTCAGTCACATCAAGAGGAAAATCATTTCCATTCACTTGAGAAGCAATGAGACTTTTTATTGTCTGCCACCAAAAGACAAAGGCAGATGATAATATTTTTGCCCACGTTTGTGTTAGCACAATATTATGAACCACGAGATGAATGTTATTGAAACTTACAGAAAGTAATAACGAAAATGTATTTCTACCGATGATTAACAATTCAAGACAGTCGCCACACCTTTTCACCATCACTTAACTGAAATGACCACGACTTTCCAGACATTAAGCTCAGGTTTGTTGTGGTAGCTGCTCAGAGTCATTCTCAACATAAGCACAACATCGTGCATGAGACTGAGTGTTCAAGGTTTGACTACAGCAGCTATAACTCTTTCATTTATCAGCATGAAATGATCCTATTTTAAAACTCAGGCATGAATGTTTGTTAAAGAAATCCCAGGTCTTTAGTTCAACACTGTGACAAGAAGCCCTGAGTGTTGTCCACATGGACGATGGCCTCAGCTTCAGCATGATCACAAGCAGGTCTGCAGCTTTTATATCACTAATTCTACAGTTTATATTGGACAGACAAAAGTTAAAAGATTTTTTTGTACTGAAAACAGTCTGGAAATTGCACAAGTATTTATCAAGACAATATATAAAATGACTTATTATGTCTGTTCTTCTGTGTTTATCTGGATAAAGTTAATTGTTCCTTTGGTGTTTTGTGTCATCCTGATTTTGATCATGTGAATAAATGACAAGACCAAAACCTCTAAACTTGCTGACCGTCATGACAACTTTCTACTTTAAACAGCTGCTAAGCTTCACCGTGCTTCTAATTTTAAATACCAGGGTGTCAAAATGGTGGTGTAGACCAGGACTATTCAATTACCGTATTTTTCTGTGTATAGGTCGCACCTTTTAATGGCGTTTTCAAGGCCTGCGACCTATACACCAGTGCGACCTATTTATGGATTTTTCCCCATATTTTTAGACCAATTTTTGGCTGAGTTATGACCCTTTTTCACTTTTACATAAAATGGTGCAGTACCACTTTCGGCCGCTAGGGGTGCAGTGCAGTACCACTTCCAGAGGAGTACACCGACCCAAGAAGAAGAAGTAGACCATTTCCAGCTCATGTGCCCGAAAAAAAGCTCCTCTGCTTGGACTGATTCTGTCGGCCTCTGGGGCTGGATGTAGCTCCTGTTAGCTCTGTTAGTTTGCTGTTTGTCAGCAAGATAAGTCAAGAACCACTCAGCGGATTTTTCTGAAACTTACAGAATGGAATCACAGTGTGGACGTTTACAAGTGAGTACCTTTATTAGATGTTTGAGATAAAAAAATAAAAAAACGATCTTTTTGTAGCATTTAGCTTCTAGTACTCTGATGCATGCTCAATAATCCAGGTAGAAAAATCCAAAAAAGCTAAGTCTGGTCCTCTGGACATTCACAAAACAAAGCAAAAAAACAAAAAACTGTAGAAACGTTTCGTCTTTCGTCCGAAAGACTTCCTCAGTCTGAGAAGCTGAGTTCAGCTCAGTCTTATAAATAGCACCCTCCCACAGTGGATCAACCAGTTGGCTGATGACAGCCGAAACCAGCTGCTCACATGATCAAGGAGGACCATCAGCCTGACGATGGATCGTTAACACCCTGATGGTTGTTTGCTATTCACAGAGGGCTGAGTGATACTAGCAATAACAGCATTGTAAGTGGGGGACAGTTGAACCCGGAGGCCTCCACCTCTGTTTAATGATGGACGGTTTCTTTTCACAAAGATGGCCTCCTTTACTCCTCTCTCAAACCATCGTTCCTCTCTATCAAGGATGTGAACATCTTCATCCCTGAAAGAGTGACCTCTGACCTGGAGATGAGTGTAGACCACAGAGTCCTGACCTGATGATGTTGATCTTCTGTGCTGGGCCATCCTTTTGGCCAGTGGCTGTTTAGTTTCCCCGATGTAGCTTCTAGTGTTAGCTTCTGTATCTGTTATAAATAGCTTCAAAACCACTCTGTGTATATTTTTTCTGCTTACAGAGTGTAATTATAGGAGCTTTAATATACGTTACTATGGTCTCGAGAGAACATTTGACCTAAAATTCGATTTTTTATTCGTGTTCTGAGAGACGGACTCCTCTCGTGTTTAGCTTTGTTAGCTTCTGGCAGACATTAGCAGCAGAGCTAAACACTCGGTCCATATTGCCGGGTTGACTCAGCGGTCCCGCGGAGCGTCAGCGGTGGATGACGCGTTACGTCGGCGGTGCCGTAGGTGCGACCTATACACCGGTGCGACCTATACAACGGAAAATACGGTAAATTGATCAGGGGCCACAGTTAGTGAAAGCCAAGAGCTCAGGGCCTGGACATCCAGCAGTTATTGTCAGTAAGTAAGTTTGTTTTATGGTTTAAAGTCCAGTTTTATTTTAAAATGAACCCACTGGTAGGCTGAACTGAGCTCACCCAAAGGTCTGATTTGGGCCACCAGGTAGACAGGCCTGGTGTAGACCCTACTCTTTAAACTGACACCTCTTTTGACCTACTGGGTCACTCAGTTTATTTATATAGCACCAAGTCACAACAGAACAGCTCTACCAACTGACACACCATAAAGGAAATGAATTGGGAAATTATTGTTTAGCCTGGAGCGGCACAGTGGTGCAGTTGATGGAGCTGTTGCCTCTCAACAAGAAGGTTGTCAGGTCAAATCCCGGCTGTGGACCTTTCTGAGTGGAGTTTGCATGTGTGGGTTTTCTCCAGTTCCCTCCCACAGCCCAGAAACATGCATGTTAGACTGGTTGTAACTCTAAACTGTCTAGGTGTGAGTGAGGTCTCTAACCGTGTTGTATTGTATTGTACTATGAAAGACTTTGATTGGGATGTTTAGTAAAGACGTTGTGGAGCAGCGCAGTGGATCAGTGGTTAGCCCAAATACAGGTAACCCCCCACTTACGACTCCATCGACCTACGAACAACGGGACCTACGAACGTATCATATTTAATAAAAATATGAAATTACTGTATTAAAAAAAAAAAAAAAAAAAAATTATTATTATTTTTTTGTGTTTAAATGTTCTTAATTTCATGTGTACATCACTTTGTTGCAGCTGTGGTTGTTTTAAAGGCTTTATAAATAATAATTATGATAAAAAATGATCATTTCTGATCATTTTTGTCATGATTGCGCAATAATTGTGCAACTTCCGGTCATAACAGGAAGAAGGTCGGTCATAACAGGAAGAAGGTCGCCAGTCACCGGAGGCCAGCCATCTTAGGGTTAGTCACGGCTACAGGCAGCAAGGTTTGGAAGACTTGTTGATCAGGATTGCCTCATATGGATTAATTACTATCTGGAATCGCTCTGTGAGCTCTGTGGACGTCTCAGGCGGAGAAGCAGCTGCAGATTGATGGCCGATTGGGCCGCACCGCCGCTCCAACACCAGCTCATGGCCTGGCTAGCAGAAGCTAACACAGGCCTCGAGAGCTAACACAGGCCTCGAGCAGCTCCCGTGGTTTGCTCGTCGCGCTGCTCGGCCTGATAACAACAACGCATGGCAACCTAAGATGTCGGCTATGACCATCTCAAAGTAAGAAAATATATTTTTATTTATTCTGTAAATGTGAATAGCAATGTTTAACATTACAGTACACTACTGTACATGCTTAAATGTGTGCGCGCGCTCCGTTAGCATGATAAATAAAGGTTGAATGAATGAATGAATGAATTTTTTTTTAAAAATAATTTTCACCCCCTACCTACGAACGGATCGAGCTGCGAACGGTTCTTAGGTCCCAAACTCGTTCGTAGGTCGGGGGTTCCCTGTACGTTTAAAACCCAGCTGGGACCTTTCTCTGTATAGTTTACCAGTTTACATGTTCTCCTTGTGCATGGCTGGACTTTCTCTGACTACACCAGTTTCCCTAGTTCAAAAGCCTGTGTTAAGTGACTTTACTTTTACTTTAAATGCCTGTTTGTGTGATGGACAGGTGACTTGTCCAAGGTATACCCTGCTTCTTAATGGTAGCAGCTAGAGAGACACCAGTACTCCCTGCAGCCCTGAACAGAAGCTGGCTCAGAAAGAAGATGGATGGATATGTAATTATATATTATATATATATATAGCTAATTATATATTTTGTCTTTGCTAAGAGTTGTCTCTCACTCGGCTGTAACTGTTGGAGACTATGGACACTCACATTTGACTCGGTGTTGAATAAAAAAGGGCAAAAGTTTCAGTTCTCTCACTGGTATTTGGATGTTTGTGACCAGTGAGTTGACTGGCTGTGTTGTGAGCAGCCATTGTTAAAAAGCACTGCCTATTTCTATGATCATGGCTTGTAAATCTGTATTTTGGGCTGTGCACATCATTTTCTTGATGACTTCAGCTCACATCATACTCCCCGCTGCCTTTTGAGCTCACCAGCCTCCACACTTTAGAAAAGTGAATAGGCTGATTTGGACCAGTTTTTTTTTTTTTTACATTATTATTATTAATAATTATTGTTAATCATTGGTGTGTTTCCTGCACAGGTTTTTTAAATACAGCCTTACAATTTTTGAAACTCAAATTAACTTAAAGCTTCAGTATGTAGCTTTTTTTATAAACATATTTCTTCACTCTGTCACTACCTCCTCACAGACTGATGTTAGCCAGGTAATCTCTGAAAAAAAATAAAAAAAAATATTGTCCCCTTGCTTCTCCAGGTGGTAAATAAGCATTTCTAAAAAGAAAAGGTGACACGCCATTTTCCAGCCAATAAAAACAGAGTTTGTAACCAGCCAATAAAAACAGAGCTTGAATTTGAATTTCAGCAGACCATGGGAGAGCAGAGCCATATATGGCTCTGAGGGGGAGGGATCAGAATGCTTTGCCTGTTGAAATTTTTTCTAAGTGCTGCAGTTCTACAGAAACTGCAGACTGAACCTTTAATGAGGGTTCAAGATGGGTTTGAAAAGCCAGAGCTGATCAATATATTGTTAATTATTATTAGTGCAGTATCTCAAAAGATTGCTTGCAAAAAGTCATAGACCATTGAATTTCCTGTAAGAGTTCTCACATCTGGTTTAGAGGATGGAGATGACAGAAGATTTCTGTGAGTTTATCACAGTTCATATTGTCGTCATCACAAATTAAACAATATCACAACTTTTCTAATATCATGCAGCTCTAGCCCGCAACAACTTTATTTTGAGAGAAAATTTGATGTGCTCATTTTTAAACTCGCATTCAAATTTAAAACAACTCAGAAACATTTTGAGATCATTTGGAGACCCCCTCACGAACATAATTAAGAAACATGTTTGGTGATTGAGAAACTACGTTGAGTGCAATCGCTCGATAAGAGGATTGATTAGTGAACTCATCTTTGTGAACTCCGTTTTTCCACTCATAACTCAAAATCTTGAGGCTAATGTTGCATCATTGTGATTTTATGTTTTAAAAAGTTCTCATGTAACACGAGCATGTAAATAAACTGTGAACAGTGAATACACAGCTTTATGTGGTTCATAACAATATACTGTACTGTATATGGCAAACAGGAATACTGTG
>JBBPBX010085674.1:0-15047 GCA_038048925.1 Garcialebias charrua | reverse complement strand
ATCCAAATTCCAGCTTTAACTTGTTGTTAACTTGTTGACAACAACTTGTAGTTAGCTGATTTTAGCCAGAGAGGAAAACAGACGAGGCAGGCTGCCTCGGCTGCTGTTTACCTCAGGCTGCACGCATGCGCAGTAGTGAAGGTTCCAAAAATCACAGCGCCATCTAATGGCCCAGCATGGTAACTACAGTGAAATCATGAGGACGGGGGGTGGAGGGGGAGAGAGTCGTATCCACAGAATTCGACCGTGTCAACGCAAAACTTTTCACCTAATTAACATACCCCAAACATCCGTTTCCCCCACACAGTGTCCGTGTAAACAGGGCCTTAGTCCTGTGATGGAGGTTTTCTTGGGGACTGGAATGATGGTGGAGCGTTTGAAGCAGGAAGGGACTTCACACAGCTCCAGAGATTTGTTGAATATATTTGTGAAGATTGGAGCCAGTTGTTCAGCACAGATCTTAAGGCAGGAAGGTGAGACACCATCTGGTCCTGGTGCTTTTCTGATCTTTTGTTTCTGGAACAATCGGCTCACATCAGCTTCACATATCTGGAGTGCAACTTGAGTGGTGGGGGGAGGGAGAGACAGAGGGGGTGTTGATGGAGGAGTGATGTTAGATGCTGCTGTGGGTTGAGGAGGTGTGACTGTTTTCTTCTCAAATCTACAATAGAAGCTGTTCAGGTCGTCAGCAAGGGCTTTGTTAGCCTCTGCAGCGGGGGATGGTCGTCTGTAGTTTGTGATCTGCTGGAGGCCTCGCCACACTGAACCAGGGTCGTTGGCTGAGAGCTGACTTCTCATCTTTTCAGAGTAGCATTTTTTAGCCACTCTGATCTCCCTGGTCAATGCGTTCCTGGTCTTTTTGTACAGAGCTCTGTCCTGGCTCCTGTAGGCCTCTGCTTTAGCCTGACGAAGCTGGCTGAGCTTGTTTGTGAACCATGGCTTGTTATTGCCGAATGAGCGGAAGGTTTTTGTTGGAACACAGAGATCTTCACAAAAACTAATGTAGGATGTGACAGTGTCAGTCACATCATCCAGGTTGTCCGTAGCAGCTTCAAAAACACTCCAGTCAGTGCAGTCAAAGCAGTCCTGTAGGTCTTGTTTTGCTTCTCTGGTCCACTTTTTCACTGTTTTCACTACAGGCTTTACAGTTTTCAGTTTCTGCCTGTAGGTTGGAATAAGATGAACCAAACAGTGGTCAGAGTGACCCAAGGCTGCATGAGGAACAGAGCGATAGGCATCTTTCAGGACAGTGTAGCAGTGATCCAGCGTGTTGTTATCCCTGGTTGGACAATTAACATGTTGTTTATATTTTGGAAGCTCGTGGCTAAGTTTAGCTCTGTTAAAGTCACCAAGTATGATGAAAAGTGAATCTGGATGTTTTAGTTCCAGTGCAGTTATTTGTTCAGTCAGGTTTTGCAGTGCATCGCTCACACAGGCTTGAGGTGGAATATAAACACCGACCAGAATGAATGAGGAAAACTCCCTCGGTGAATAAAAAGGTTTACAGTTGATAAACAGAGTCTCTAAGTTGGAGCTGCAGTGTTTGTTCAGCACTGAGACATCTGAGCACCAACCTTCGTTTATATAGAAACATATTCCACCGCCTCTGGCCTTTCCCGACAGCTCCGTGACGCGGTCCGCTCTGTGAAGATGAAAGCCGGGCAGATGCAGCGCGCTGTCCGGGATGAGCTCGCTGAGCCAGGTTTCAGTGAAGCAGAGAGCAGCCGAGCGTGAGAATCTTTTGACAGTCTTGTTGAGGAGAAGCAGTTCATCCATTTTGTTGGGAAGAGAGCGGAGGTTCGCTAGATGAATCGCCGGGAGAGCTGTTCTAAATCCTCGCTGGCGGAGCTTCACATCCACACCGGCGCGTGTCCCCGCCTGCGTCCCTTGCGCACTCTCCACAGAGCTGCTGCTCCTCCAACTATTAACTCCAGAAAACTTTCCGTGCTCTCGAAGACTGGCGAAAAACTTCCAGAAGTGAACTGTCTGATGTTCAGCAGTTGTTCTCTGGAGTAGGTAAGTGGGTTTGAGTTGCAAAAAAGCACACAAAACAAGCAAAAACACACATAATACTAGAGAGCGCTGTGCCGAGGCAGCCACTCGCGGCGCCATGGTAATGGAAATGCCATGCAACTATAATCTCATCTTGATACATCTCGCTTAGGAACTTCCAGTATGATTCACTGAAGTCTGGTGGAACTGGTTCAGCAAATGCACACAATGCTTGAACTCTTGTTTTCCCCTTTTTGGAAGACTGATCTTGAGGCTTAAATGTGCAGGTCTAGAAATGTCGCCACATGGTCTTTTTTTTTTTAACAGCCCAAAGCAGTACTAACAATGTTTGAATATTTCTACTTCTGTTTTCTTCTTTGGTTGTTTCCATGCAACAAGCTTGCCTTGGTTACTTTCCAAAACTTCATTGTTGTGCTGAAAGTTTCCCTTATTTCATATATAATCCAACTGGTGTCATCTTTGTTTAGAGTTTTTTGGCAAACTAAAAGCTTTTGCAACCTCTACTTTATCCATGTGTTTGTGCAGCAGATGTCTTGACATTTTTTGAACATGTAAACCACAACACACACACAGTGTTACTTATTGTTATATGTTCTGGATCCATCTTCCTTCTTCAAAACAGGAACAACATAAACGGATGCTTCCTCCAGGGGTGCCCTTTCATCTTTACATGTAGTGGATCTGGAATCATGACTTTCAAAGCTTGTACTCTGACTAGACTAACCCTTGCCTTGCCTGCAAAACTTGCTTCTGTTTTGGCTAAATGACAGTTTTATTTTTTGGACCTTTTTCCATAGGTAATTCTACGCTGGCTTCACTTTCTGAGCTTTCTTCGCAGGTTTCTGGAATATATTCTTCTTCACTATCTTCACTTGCTTCATCTAACCCTGCCAAGTTTCTCTAAATCATTTGGAGAAAGGAGAGAAGAAAGAAGTTAGTATTTCTTCCCCTATTAGAAAAAAAGAAGAAAAGAAGTCAGGCCTTAATTTAAAGTCTAGCTTAAATAAAAGATGTTAACACTACAGGTACATCTTAAAAACCAAGAAAATTGCATAGAAGTGAAATATTTTTTGCCAGTCATCTCAGAAAGGGAAACTCATATCTTATATAGAATCATTACACAGAGTGATAGGAATGGACACACGGTTGAAAAGCCTGACATTAGTGCTTAAAACATCCTTTTGTGATTGGTCTAATATGATATTCTAAAACACTAAATTTTGGGCTTTCTTTACCTGTGAGCCATAATCGTCTAAATCAGTGGTCCCCAAACTTTTTCCTGTGAGGACCACATAACTTTTCCCTTCTCTGGTGGGGGGCCGGAGTCAGTTTGTAACAGGAAAAAGTGTGATGATTGCAGGAGTGCCTAAATGTACAAATGCATTGTTTTCCAGAAAGCACAATCAAATAACCCTCTGAGTTCTTCACAGAAAAAAATCCAGGAAGTAAACACTATTTATTAAATAAAATAACCAAATAACCCTATCTGGATTATTCACAGAAAAGAATCCAGGAAATAAACAGTATTTATTAAATAAAATAACCAAATAACCCTCTCTGGGTTCTTCACATAAAAAAATCCAGGAAATAAACACTATTAAATAAAATAACCCTCTCTGGGTTCTTCACAGAAAAAAAATCCAGGAAATAAACGGTATTTATTGAATAAAATAACCAAATAACCCTCTCTGGGTTCTTCACAGGAAAAAAAATCCAGGAAATAAACACTATTTATTAAATAAAACAACCAAATAACCCTCTCTGGGTTCTTCACAGAAAATAATTCAGGAAATAAACAGTATTTATTAAATAAAATAACCAAATCACCCTCTATGGGTTCTTCACAGAAAAAAAATTCCAGGAAATAAACACTATTTATTAAATAAAACAACTCTCTCTGGGTTCTTCACAGAACAAAAGTGACATTGATGTTTGCAGCTCGCTCTCTCTCTCATCAACTTCCCTGTGAAAACCACAAAGCAAGTGTGAAATAAACTTCTTGAATAACGAGGCAAGGCTGTCCAAACGAAGTTCAAGTTTAAAAGATTTAATGAATCTTGCAAGATTGAGAACAGAAATAATACAGGCACTGAAGCTGTCTGGCTCTGCTCTGAGCTCAGAGAGTAACACAGCATGGATTAAAACCCTCGTATAGGAGGAGCTAATTTGGGGAGGGGTTGAGGGAGGAACAGGGTGGTACAATGGGTGGAACGAGGAGGTGCTTATCTATCACAAGGTGGAAACTTCTGATAACACATGGAAAATGAGCATTCAGCAAATGGAAAATGAGCATTCAGCACTTTCTTATAATGCAACAGTGTTTTTAGACTAACACGAGAAGGTCACAGTTTAATCAGCAGATAAAATGAGGAACATGACATTAAAATAAGGAACAAACGGTTGGTTTCGCACAGATGGTCACAAGATGCACAGAGTCAGCAGATCAAGATGGTCACAAGATGCACAGAGTCATTTGGAGTGCATGATTCTTAACATGAGGTGAAAAGTTTAATACATGAGTTTAATTATGAGTTTAATACCTGAGAGTGTATGATTTTACTTTACAATTCCCTCCTTTTGTTCCGTCAGGAACAACTAAGATAATACAATTCACAACAACAACAAAATGAACATTTGTAATACAAGCAAAACCAAAATCAAAATTATCAATCAATCTTAAAGGTAATGTTACTCAAGAAAATCACAGTGTTATTAAATCACATGTTATGCCTCCCCAGGCCTAACTGGATGATCTGAACTTGTGCAGGAAAACACCGGTGGCAACGATGTAGAGGTGCTTGGGGATAAAAGCTGCACAACACCCCGGTCCCACGGCGGTGACCAAATCTGGTGTCCACATCATCCTTACATTCAGTTGATCTATAAGAGAAGAAAAAAGTATGAGACTCTCAAAATAAAACATCAAATTACATGTGTCTAATAGACTTTCCATGCAACCATCATTAACTAGAGATAGAATTAGCAAGTAGCTGTTTTTTGTGCAGGGTAAAGACCTGCAAATAATGTGGCAAGCAACAGTCATGTTCAAAAACAATTGAAGACAGAACAATTGAGGATTAAAGTACAAAAGAGAATAAATGAACAGATGATATGTAATTTAATCAGGATAAAATGTAATCAAGTAAAAATCAGCAAATAAAAGTCAAATCAACATCAATAAAACAAAAGAAAAACAAACACGTCTCTTTAATTCAAAAAGTGGTAGCCATAGAATACATGAGCCTCTTGGGGCTGTCTGAAAGCACAAATTTGTACTATGTTTGCTACGAAATCTAAAAAGTCTAAGCGAGGTAGGCTCGACTCGGTTGTAAGGTTTATTACCCGTGATTGTACATCATAATCAATGGTGAAAACCTCGTCTAAGTGGTCCATGTCTATAGTTTAGGTAGTTCGGTCGGTGCGGGCAATAAGTGTGATTTTGATGGTTTACTCTAATGGGTACATTTCAAACTCAGTGATGCAGTCTTCCAGGATGCAGACGTCGGCATACGTAGTCAGATCGGAATCGGGAAGAGGGGAAATGCGTGCATGTTCTGAAAAGAGAAACATTTGCATGTATGTGTCTGGGGAACTTGCTAACAACGCATAGGTTTCTGACAAGCGTTCTGGGGTCAAAGTTTTTGTGATTAGGCGAGTAACTAATGAACGTATGCATGGAATGAAACAACAGCCACAAGTAATCAAGATGGCAGCAAAAACGGCAAAAGACATAAGCAAAGATATAACTATCGCTTTCCATCTACCAAACGTGCTATTAAACCAGTCGTCAATGGGATTATAAATACCTGAGTGACTCTGCATCTCGTTAGACAAAGTTCTAAGTCCTTCCAAAGCTCTAGACACCTTTCCATCAGGGGCGGTATTGTTGGGGATGAAACTACAACACAAGTCGCCAAACATGCTACAAACTCCGCCTTTCTCCGCGAGCAAAAAATCAAGAGCCATTCTGTTCTGTACAGCCATCAGGGAAGTGGGAGCCAATTGCTCAGCTAGTCCTTCAACAGCATCTCTGGTCAGATTGCTAAGACGCATGATATTATAATGGACGTAATTAATACGGTCAACATTTTTATTAGGTGTGACAGGGAAATATGCTGAGATCACGGGAAGATTTTCAAACCCTGAAGCAATGGGATCAGCCAATTTATGTTCGTCTGGAACGCCTCTAGGGATTCCAATCGCATCGATGTAAGTTGGAGAGTTCACTGTTGGATCAAAGGTCAAACCTCTACGCCGTCTGTTACCTGGATAAGGAAAAACTTGTGCAATTTTGTGTCCTATGAGAGTAAGTGGAGCCTTAAGTCTAACCATAGCACACAGTCCTATTGAATTTTGAGGGACTTGAGTATACAACCTTTTACCACCACAATAGTAATACAAACCTGAACGCGTCAGTCGCCCCACCTCCTGTCGCAGGCCTTTCGTGGTTACGGCTGTGAATCGTGGTTACGGCTGTGAATGTTACATTACACCAATCAGCATCTATGCTACCTAGGTTGGTGTCAGGAACGGTGGTTACAAAATTGAAACAAATATAATCGTGTCTTTTATCAGCATGAAATGCACCAACCTGTGTGCCATTAGGACCAAGGGGAAAGATTTCTTCTAAGGTTGTGCAATTCCTAGTTTTAATTTTTCTGGTGATACGTAACATGCAATCGAAACCCCATTCGTCTTCTAAAAACAACGGTGCTGGTTCTGTTAAGGGAGTGGGTCGTGCAGATGCACAGGCTACACATTCAGAGAGCGACGCTTCTTTAGCTGATTCAATTAACCATGTTAACCATACATTAAGATCGGAGTACCCTGTGGTCATAGCAATTACATCATTTGGGGACAACTTGGAATAATCTACGCTGTCAATGCTAAGAAGTGTGTCGTTAGTCTCGAGACCGGAAGATACTTCATATCGTGTGGGTGTTGGTGGAGAATCTGTTATTTGAATTATAAGTTCCCTGAAGGGGTCTGTACCTGATACTTCTGCTTGGAGAATAACATGCAATTTAGGGTTTGTCGTGTATCTAAGTAGTTTCCGAGTTGCATCCTTTTGGTATCTGTAGCTAGGTGGGGGATACACATGCCATCTCGTCACGGATTGTATGGATAATAGGAGGTTAGCTGATCCGCCATTTCCGCCTTTTACTAGTTTAAACCTTTCAGCCCACCAATAAAGTGGTTGGCCTTTCATTGTTTGTGAATTACCCCAAGGACCTGTGTACAAAAAAACCTTTTCCCATGTTGGGCAGGACCTACAAATGGTAGGATCATAAGTACCACAGAGACACATGTAAAACTCGGCTTTTCTGATTCTTTCATCTGAGCAGTCAAACAATCTGCAAACAGGTAAAGTTATTGTTGAAGTTGTGCCGTTGACATATGGAACCATGAAGACGGGGTTACCGTTGTAGTCCCTTCGACCAGGACTCTGTTTGAGCTCTCTCTTAGCTGGATTGAGTTGGTTCACATTTTCAGGATGCAGGTACCATGTCATGAGACCTATCAGTGTCAGTCCCACAATGACTAGAATATAGCAAAGCAACTCTTTCATCCCAGTGAATGTTCTAGGTGAAACAGTTTGTTTTAAAGTTGTGCGTGGGATGCGTGTATCGAGCATTGTCTTATCTTTTCTGTCGTTGTCAGGAGTTCTTCTAAAGCAGTGTCTCCTGAGCGTGTAGATCCCTCGGTGGTATCAAATCATGCAGATTCCGATACTTGCTGCACCCCTGTTGGCACCCAGCATTTAAAGCTCTGGCGCTCTTTTCCTCTGGGATGATTAAACTCGTTCTCCTGCCAGTGGGTCCTCTGTTGGTGACCTGGTACCTCGGAACAGCTTGCAGTGGGCGGTAGTGCATTAACAGAGTACCCGAGTTTTCGACAACTCGAGTGCTTTGACTTCTATCGAGGCTTTTTTGTCCACCTCGGGTAGCCGTAGTGACGTCACATTTCACATTTCACAGCGCGCGGGGCAGCTTTTAGCTTTTAGTAGACGCTACAAAATGGATTCCTGTGTGCGCACGGATGTTAATGGAGCAGGCCGTCTTGTCAAAAAGGTAAAACAGTTTATAATTTTATAAAATGCGCTACTTCGTGTTGACTTTCTTTGTAGTAGATTGTGACAGCAGAGGGCAGTGTTGCAATGCAGGTCCCATATTATAACACGGCCGAAACGGCTTCCTGTCTCTCGTTTCACAAACAAAAAAAAACAAATATTCATCTCTCTAGAGCTACCAAAAACCTATAAACACAATCTCTAAAAGTAAACCTAAATTGCACAGCTGCAGGCGGTGGTACGGTGTGGCTGTGGCCCCATTTGTTTTTTAAGTTTCGGTTTTCAGCGCATTACTTTCACTTTTAAAATTAATAATAATAACTAATAGTTTTGTTTTTCCTGTGACTTATCTGCAGTATGATACATGATAGGAGCATAATAAATGCTCCCAATGTTTTGTTGGTCTTTTTTTTCTTTTTGTAAAGACGTTTTTAGGCATTTATATTTATTTATTTATTTTGCATCGTAAGACACTGTGACGTCATCGGCTACTCGAGCGTCGTTCGAGTTTTTTTATGTTAATGTCGAGGTTAAAAATTATGTACTCGTTCAACCCCTAGTGGGCGGCGTGGATCCAAGTAGCTCTCTCAGCGACTTTCACGGCCGTGTGGGTCACGAGCAATACCTGGTAGGGTCCGGTCCACCTGGGCGAGTTCCAGTGTTTCCTCCTGAAAGATTTAACCATAACAAAGTCTCCAGGAGTTATGTTGTGTAATTTTACCTGAGTTGGGCTGGGTAGCCCTCCCTGGACTTGCTCTCTGATGGATTTAAGGTGGTTAGTCAGATTAATGCAATACGTCAGCATGTTGTGATCACAATGTTTTAGATCACTAGTTGAGATTGGTCCCACGCCCATGTTGGGTGGAGCCGCAAAAAGGATTTCAAATGGGCTGAGGTTATGCTTAGCTCGTCTCCGCATGCGCAAATATGTTAGTGCAATCGGCAAACAAGACACCCAGTTAAGTTTTGTTTCTTCACAGATCTTAGACAGTTTGTTTTTTAATGTTCCATTCTCTCTTTCGACCGCCCCTCCACTTTGTGGATGATAGGCACAGTGTTTGGTCAGATCAAAGTTCAGTACTCGTGATATGTCGTCAAGGATTTGATTTGCGAAATGGGGGCCATTATCACTTGAGATTTTTTGTGGGATTCCCCACCTGGGAATGACTTCTTGTAACAGAAGTTTAGCTACTGTTTTAGCTGTGGCATGCTTTGTCGGGAAGGCTTCTACCCATTTGGAATACATGTCTACTATGACTAGACAGTATTTTTTGTTTTGAGCTGGTGTTAGTTCAATGAAATCAATCATGATGTGTTGGAATGGTGCTGTGATTGTTTTGTGGGCTCCAGAACCTGTGGGTTTAATGGCTTTAGCAACATTATGTGTGGCACAGATTAAACATGCCTCACAGTGTTGTGTGGCTGTTTGATGAAAGTTAATCGTAAACCAATTTTCATTGATTTGTCTCAACATCCCTCCTTTTGACACGTGGTCCAATCCATGTGTCAATGCTGCAAAAGAAGGGAAAAAGTGTCTTGGAAGACATGGATTACCATTTGGACCAACCCACACATCATTTTGAAAAATGCATCCGTGTTTCTTCCAGTTTGCCTTTTCACTGGCTGGTGCAAACTTTTGCATGTCTGAAACAGAGAATGAAACATCATCAGCTTTGTTTAAAGGCAAAGACAAAAGCATGTTAGTTGGGTTGGGCAACATCGAGGCTTGTTTAGCTGCAGCGTCAGCGAGTGAGTTACCTATGGAGACAGGATCAGTGTTTGATGTGTGTGCTGCACATTTGATGACTGCAATTTTGAGAGGGAGAGTGATTGCAGTAAGAAGGTCGTCCACAAGTTTGTGATGAAGGATTGGTTGGCCATCAGACTTGAGGAAGTTTCTGTGTTTCCACAAAGCTCCAAAGTCATGAACAACTCCAAAAGCATACCTGCTGTCTGTGTAAATGTTAACAGTTTTACCTTCAGAAAGTGTGCATGCACGAGTGAGAGCCACCAGCTCGCAGGCTTGTGCTGAGCATGATGGTAAAGAAGATGATTCAACTGTGTGTGTGAGGGTGACAACAGCATATCCACTGCGAATCTGACCAGTGTCAGGGTCACGTGAAGAAGATCCATCAACAAAAAGTTCCCAATCAGGGTCAGTCAAAGGATTCTGTTCCAAGTCAGGTCGTGGTGTGCATATGACTTCAAGTTCCGCCATACAGTCATGTGGTTCACCATCATCCTCGTTTGGCAAAAGAGTCGCAGGATTCAAGACATTACATCGTTGGATGGTGATGTTTGGCATATCCAACAGTGTGGTGTGATAACGTAACCAACGTGCGGTTGAAAGATGAGCAGTTTTTTGCTCATTAAGAATTTGAGTAACTGCGTGAGGGACAAGAAGAGTCAGATCAGAATACCCCACAATGTCTCTGCTCGCCAGTGCAGCTTTTTCGGCTGCGGCTACAGCGCGCAAGCAGAGAGGCAAGCCAGCAGCGACTGGATCCAATTTAGCTGAAAAGTAGGCGACTGGTTTCAATCTGTCACCATGCTTTTGTAACAACACTGACGTCATGTGGCCCTTCCTCTCATCCACAGCCTGTGTGAACGGGCGTGTAGGATCTGGAATACCAAGAGTGGGAGCCTTTTGCAACTGTTGCTTGAGTGTTTCAAAGGCCTGCAGTGCCTCAGTTGTCCATGAGCTCATTTGTAAGTGTTTGTCATGACATACCTTTCTTAAAGGAGCCTCAATCTCAGCGTAGTTTGGGATGAAATGCCTACAGTAACCGCAAAGACCTAGAAAAGACATGAGTTGTTTTTTTGTTACCGGTAATGGCAGTTTCACAATCGCCTCAACACGCGAGTCAGCAATTTTTCTTCCTTCTCTGGAGATCCTGTGTCCAAGAAAAGTGACAGTGGTTTGTACAAACTGCAATTTTGACAATGATGCTTTGTGACCTTGTTCTGCAAGAAATGTCAGCAGTCTGATCGTGTTCTCTTTACAAGACTGTTCAGATGGTGCAGCCAGAAGCAAGTCATCCACGTACTGTAACAAAGCACAATCATGAGGCAGAGAGAAACTCATCAAACTATCATTCAGTGCTTGATGAAAAATGGTTGGAGACTCACAGTACCCTTGTGGGAGACGTGTAAAAGTGTAAGCCTTGCCCAGGAATTGGAAAGCAAACCAGAACTGGCTGTTGGGGTGAACTGGAACGCTAAAAAACGCATTTGCTAAGTCTATCACACTGAAATATGTGGAGCCTGCAGGGATCTGAGAAAGGATGACATAAGGGTTAGGTACAATGGGTGCTCTTGCTTGGACAGAGGCATTAACTGCTCTTAAGTCTTGAACAAACCTCCATTCATCTGGAGGGGTAGGTCTGATCTTTTTGACTGGAAAGATGGGAGTTCTTACTGGTGACTCAGGGCAGGGGATTATCACGCCTGCTTCCAGCAAAGAGCGGAAAACTGGAGTGATACCTTTTTCTGCTTCAGGCTTCAGTGGGTATTGGGCTATTTTAGGTCTATAAGAAGACTTTGGTGTTATTTCAATTGGTTTTTGGCCCTTGATTAACCCGAAATCAAATTTAGTTGTGGCCCAGAGATGGGCGGGGACGTCTGCCAATTCAGTGTCGTCCAGAGACATCATGGACGTAACTAGTCATGCATTGTTATCAATCACTTCTTTTGTTGGCCGTGCTGTCAGCATGAGGCAAAAATCTTGCCTAAACATGTTGAGAGACGGTGAGAAGGAACAATCATCACGTGGTTCCCAGTCATGTGTGGTGTGTGCTCTAAGTGCTAGAGGACCTAGAGATCGCCATTGGGAGTCAGGTGGCTTTGCTAGTGAAATGTGAGGAAATGAATCAGGTACTGTGAAGTAACTTGTCTGAGGTGTTGTTTTGTTGTTCAAATCTATCAGCACAAAACATGAGTCTTGTGTCCAACAGATGGATGTGGTGACAAGTTGTGTTGTCTGTGTTTGCAGAAATGAGTCCCCTAATGGGTCAGCTGGATCTGAAACGACATGAGCAGTGCAGTGTAGATGTGGTTCAGTCATAAAACAGACACTAGGTGGCAGCCTTTCTCTGGCCATTGAAAGCAGAGTATGTCTCTGATGTGGATCAATTAACAACCACTGAAAAATGAACAATAATTCGGGTGTGAGAGAGACCAGAGCATCAGATTCTAATTGTTTAGACACAGTCAAACCATCAGGTGCACAGTTTATTGCCAATCTAAATTTCAGAATCAAATCTCTTGCTAATAAATTTATTGGGCAAGAGTCAGAAAGCAAAAACTGATGTTCATGTGTTTCATGATCAAAAGGATCGATGATCTTGAGCGGACTTGTGACCGCTTCAGGAACTGTTTGGCCAGATGCACCTGTGGAATGGACAATTTTGTTAGAAAGTGGAGCATTTGGAAGACATTTACGCATGATCAATGACTGTGTTGCTCCTGAATCTACAAGAAATTGTAATGAAATGTTTTCAACCACTGCAGTTATCATTGGTAGTTTCAGATAAGCAGCTTGAGTGTATTTGAAGTAAGTAGGAATAACTTCTCCTGTGTATGTATGTGTGTGTATGTCATTTGTTTCAGAAACAGGTGTGTGTGTGCTGGCACTTGCGGTCTGAAATCCCTGGCTCCCACCATCTTCGGCTAGTCAGGTTGAGTAACCCCTCTGGCTTTGTCCACCCCTGAGTCCAGCTTCGTTTCTGCCTTGGGGCGGGCCTTGATGTTGGTTTTGTCTGAAGTTGAAGTCTTGGTTGCAGTTGGGCCCTTGGTTTGGATAGGGCCTGAACTGACCTCTGCCTCGGTTGCCGTACCTGTTGCGAACTTGGTTTCGGCCTCTTGGTCCTTGTCGGTGTGGACAGTTGCGGACCCAGTGATCCAGGCTTCCACAGTTGAAGCATGGCTGTGGTCTAGGTGGAGCAAAATCAGTTTTTTGAAATGCTGGAGGGTGATTCGCAGCTGTTGGAGGGTGATTTGCAGCTTGAGCCTGGTTCAGGGTCAGCTGAGTGGCTGCTTGAAGCAGAGTCAGTTGAGCGTCATCATGCAGTTTTTGTTTTTTCTTCTGAGTGGTGGTGACCTCTGTCACATGCAGGTCCCATGCGTGCTCAGCATGATTCAGGAGCTCAGTCAGGCGTGGTCTCTTCTTCCAGCCTATGTAGGTGGTCTTGATTGATTTCTTTATTGGTGAGAGAAAGCCGTTCAGGACCGCCTGGCAGAAGATGATTTCAAATGGTGAGGGGGCTGTGTCGTGTCTCCAGTTCCCGTCAGGCTCACGGATGCCTGAGTGGGTTTTGAAGATGGGCAGGAGACGGTTCACGTAGTCTTGTGGAGTTTCATCAGGTTTCTGGGTCGTGCTCGCAATGTCTGCATAACAAGGAGCAGCTGGGAACACCTTAACCAGGCTTTCCCCAATTTCTTTTACATTTTTCAAATACTCCTCGTTGCTTGTTGCGTTGATGTCTGGACTGACGAGTTGAAAACCGTCTTCCTTTTCAAAAAGTTCAGGGTCAATTTGGGAGACAAACCCAAGGCCATATATTGCTGATAAAATGACCTTTATCTCATGGAGAGTTGGTCTTATCACTCTGACTAACGTGATCAATGCCAGAGCTATCACTTCTCCACCTTGGGCTCTATCAGGCAGGTGCTGCTTGGCCATGTCAATCAGCACGGCGTGTGGCCAAGGTCTATAGACCAATTGTGATTGTTCAGCTCCACCCACCTCAATCATGGGTGCAGTGATGATGGTGGTTTTGTCTTTCTTTTTGTCTGCAATTTCTTGTTGAGTTTTGTCAATTTCCTCTTGAATTTGACTTGCTTTTTGCTTAAGCTGATTTATGTCAGCTTGAAGTCTTGTGTTCCTGGCTGGTCCACCAGAACCTATTTCCTCATGTTCAGTGTCTGATGTTGAGATGTTAGTCAAATCAGAGGGTGAGGATGAAGAGTCAGGTGTGTTGTCAGTACCTGATTCAGTTGACGTTCCTGGTTTCTCCTTTTTCTTGGAGCCTTGGAAGTCATCGTCCATGTCCATGTCCAGAAACCAGTCTGAAAGTTGTCCAGTTCTCTGTGGCTCAGGGTACGGTGGTGGTTGGGGTGAACTCAGATGTGCCAGTGAAGGATACAGCGGCACGGTGAGAGGTGGGAGGCCAGAAGATCCAGTCGCAGGTGGAGCAGAGGGAGAGAAAGAAACATTGAGTGGGTTAGTTTGTGTTTCTGTCCCTTTCTTATTTTTCTTTCCTAAATGTTTTGTCTCTTTTGGAGCCTTCTGGTCTGCTTTCTTAATCTTCTGGGTCATCTGAAGGCTTTTTGATATTACTCTTTGACTTTGTAATTTGGATTCATTTTTCCACAGCTTAAAAGCTTGCTCATGATTGGTCACTGTTAACAACTCACCTTGTGGAATCTTTTTCTTGCTGCAGATCTTACGTTTTTGTTCTAACAATTGTTCTTCTAATTTTTGTATTTCCTGTGGATCAAACGATCCATTTCTTGGAAAATTGAATTTACAATGCCACTGTGGCACAAAACTTAGACACAAATCACCGTGAAGTCTTCTCATACGGTCAATTTCAGGCCCGCATGGTATATAAGCTTCGCTTTTGCTGTTTTTTGTTCCCATTTTTTTTTTTTTTTTATTTGATTTAAATGTCTGTTTTATTTACTTTTTTACTATATCTATTTAATTCTATTTGTTATCTATATTTATTTAATATTTCAGTTAATTTTACCTGTTTTAAAAACAGGTTATTTGCCTATTTTATTTTTGAATGAATTTGTTTATTGTTTAAAACCAAGTTGTATACCTATTTATTTTTGAATGAATTTATTTATCTGTTTTATAACCAGCTTATTCGCCTAATTATTTTATTTTATCTTAAAACGAGTGTAACTACACAGGTTTATCTATTTTTATTTGTTATTTTTTGCTTTTTATTTTTCCTTT
>JBBPBX010085673.1:0-15047 GCA_038048925.1 Garcialebias charrua | reverse complement strand
TCATATGGGGTTTTGCGAGATGACGGCGCTGCTTTATGTTTGACGCACGCGCGGGTTTGCGACACATGCTTTACGTTGTTAAACTCGAGAGCAACAGAGCCGCAGGCGCATGAAGCCGGTGTCTCAACAAGGAGAAAACAGCTGCACAGGCAGCCCAAGAAGAATAACTTTTACCAAAAAGAGGGGGAAGCTCACCTTGTTAGCTTCCATTATTTCGCTCCGCTGAAACTCGGAGACAAAATGGGTCCAGAGGACACGAACCCAGAGTCCAACCGAGTCCGAACTCGGGTCCAGTTAACCAATACAAAACAGACCAGAGACACAACAGAACCGCAATCAAACGCAACGTTTTCTCTTTTCTGTTTCTTGCTTTGTTTACTCAAACTTCAGAGCGGATTTCTTCTTCGTGAGTTTCATTAGCAGCTGTTGTTTTACCGCCACCTGCAGGAAAAATTTGGACCAAAGTAGAAAAGGAGTTGTTTGTTTGTTTGTTTGTTTATTCATTTTATAATATGAAATACAACAATTAACGTATTCATAATAAAAAAAATAAAATGAAAGGTAGCAGATGAAGAATAAATCTTATTAAATCTGCTCCTTATTCATCTAATAACAGTTCAAACAATATTTTCTATAATAACAAAATAAGTAAATAACTCAGTCAATTTTCAATTCACATATATCACACATTAAATTAGATTCATTTATTTTTTTAGCAATTCATTTTTTACCAGTTTCTTAAATACAAGGAATGATTTGGCTTCCTTAACATTTGTCATTTGGCATTAAGTCATTCCATAATCGTACTCCTTGAATTAAGGTAGATCTTAGGTAGATCTAGTTTCTACTTTGGTCCAAATTTCCTTGTTCTTTTTGTTCACATTCTTATAATTGTAACTATCTGTAGTAAAATAATAAAATAAAAAAACTTTGGTCCAAATTTTTCCTGTACACACATACACACACATCGTGTTGTATATATCGTGATATATATCGTTATCGTGATATAAAAAAGTCCATATCGTGATATATGATTTTTTCCATATCGCCCAGCCCTAGTAGGTAGTGCTCAGTGAGTGCTGAGGGTGTCAGCTCGCAGAGGAGGTTCTCGTGTTGGGCCAGAGTCTGGTCCACCTGTTGAGTCTCCTCTGTCTCACCTGTATATGAAGGTTCACTCACCGGGTTTGAGGTCTCGGTTGGGGATTCCTTTGTGACCTCAGCGGTACCTGTTGTTAGACAGTCAGTGTCCTGACCTTGGGGAGGTACCTCGATTGGCAGTGGACTGCTCACTGTGGCCCACATTGTCTGATTGCCATAATTTATAATCGCTTCAAAGCGATTTATAAAATCTTGGCCAACCACAAATGGAGTCTGGAGTGAGTCAAGTTCAGACACATATACCGGGTGGTATAGTGACATTTCGCCAATCTGCATGTGAACCATGGCTATTAGGGTTGTTCTCATCTTTGCGAGGCCCTGTTGCTCACCATAAGTGTATTTCACAAAGGGTATTTGCCTGTCAACATTGTTAGCGGCGGTCCTTAGCTCCTCAAACAGTTCGGCTGACATGGTAGACACGTCTGAGCCGCTATCCAGGAGTGCTTCTCGCGCGAAGACCCTTTCCAGTCTGAGCGGCAGGTAAGCTTTCTTAGCGTGCCCCATTCTCACAAATTTACACAGAAACCTTCTAGGTTTAAGCACACGCTCCTGTGTACGTGTAACTCTGTCTGTGTAATCTTCGTCACTGTCAGCATCATGACGGCTGTCTGCCTCATGACCTTCAGGATGTGGATTTTCAGCAACTTGTTTGCTGTCAGCATCTTGACTTTCAGGACGCTGATCATCAGCAATTTGTTTGCTGTCAGCATCTCTGTCAGTATTGACGTTGTTGTCAACTGTGTGCACTGAGTTGTTGCCAAAGGCAGTGATGCGCGTTGTTGCACTAGGTTTAACAACATTGTTTGTGCTATAGTCAAGGACAACGTCACACATTGTGTCAGCCTGGTCAACCACTGTAACATTCAAATCATTTGACAAACAACTCACAACCTCAGTCACGTCCACGCGCGGAGGCGCCGTTTCCATAATCTGGAGCATGTGTGACTCATTACATGTCTCGAACTGTGCAGTTCGAGGGGCAGGGGCAGGAGGGCCGCTTCTCGGGGGTACATGTTGGGACCGACCATTGTTCAATGGTTCACGGTGCCCATGCAACCTCCTTCGAATTTCACCTACTGTGAGATCCATGAGAGAACTCTTTTTGTTCGATCCGAACCATCTGGGTTCATCTAGAGAGCGAACACCTGCCTTTTGTGGTTCATTGCTCATCTTAGGGTTTTCAACCTGAGATGAACGAGGAGCAGAACTCCCTGTGAACCGATCTGAGTCACTGTTCCAGCTTGTGGAACTGAACTGTTGTTTATCATGAAAAACCTGTTTACTGTCGCACTCTGTAGGAGAGGGAACCTCTTCCATTTTCTGCGAGTGGGATGTGACCTTTTGACCTGGACAAACCTCTGATGGAATCCTAGGTTGTATCCTTGCCTCAAAAACCCACGTAGTGTAATCTTTTATCTTTTCCATGCTGTCCTTTTTGCAATCAAACGTTAAATGAACACATTTCATTTGGAAAGGCATGAGATGCGTAGTGAAAAGACGTTTAAACTCCTCATCTTCCTCTAAGCCAGGGACAATTTTGCCCCCGGAGTAGGCCGAGAGGAGCCTGTCGTAGAACGACAGGGGACTTTCCCACGTATCCTGATGGACAGCCACCGCAGCTAAGTAATTAGTATACGCTGGAGCAGATGTCCATCTACGTGCGATAAAAGAGGAGGCCCTATCAGGTGATGCACTTGTTTGAACGTCCATCTTTGTACTGATTTTCTGTGAAAAATCAAGGAAAGTGGGTCTTATTTCACAGTGTGCAGTCTCACCATGTGATGCCTGCGGCAGTCAACATGGAGTCCAAGATGTGAAATCAAATAAAAATCAGTGATTTTTATTAATTTGTCGACCTGCGACAAGGTCAAACAAAAACGGCTGTCGTTGTGAGATTTTTGTGAAAATCAAAACAAAAGACGCCTCATGTGTGTTATTTTAAACTTGCAGTTTAAAATAAACAGGGACAGACAGCTTGTTTTGCACAGAATTTATGATAAAAGTGTCAAGTTTTATCAAAATGCAGACATGTCTGTATTAAATCTGTGTAACTGTTCTGCCATCAACATTTGATTATATGTGAAAATCAAATGAAGGATGCTGTGTGTTCAACATTTCAAAATGTACACTATTCAAAAACAGGAAAGTTGAAATGCATACAGGAATACATGAACCGTATTCTTCATAACACCCAGCAGATGGGGTTACAGCGCTGGATAAGTTTACCACAGCGACTGCAATTCTCTTTCTGACCGCTATAGAGGCGCTGTTGTCGCCTGTGAGCGCAGCCGTGAGCTGCTAAACATTCACAGACGTCTAACAACGAACCAAAAACATCAATCAGAAATATCCAGAGCCCTTACGTGACAAAAACTCTAGAACCCCAGTCTCACAAAATACGAAACGATGTGAGAAACATTGGTCGAACTGTGAAACTTTAAACTGCGTTTAAAGGAAAAAAGGTCGGACCCATAAAGCAGCTGCAGCACCCGGTGTCACGTGACCTGGTCACATGGCGATCGGCAGTTTCAGAGCAACTGACTCAATCCACCCATTAAAATCTCAAAAACACAGCGTTTAAACAGTCTTTTCAATGACAGTAATGGACAAACAAGCATGGAAACTTGTCTGGGACAAACAGCTGAAGTGAAAGTTGACGAGGATGTGAGCTCCTCATCCCCCAAGCGTCAACACATACAGCGTAATCGACCAATCACAGCGAAGACAGAACTGTAGTTCTAAAACCCAAGTGTTCATGGGAAATTGAGTCTTCTAAACCTAACGCCACCCACGTGTCACGTGCAGTTCGAGCGGTGCGTTCACGGACCTGCGGTCGCCGAACGTTAGCGTGGAACGGACTTTTCAACGTTCTAAAACAGTCATAAATATCGCAAAACACCGCGGTTAAGCCAGTCTTCGACGATATCACGTGCATAGAACCCAAACAACACAGATAAACTGTCAGAAATGTGTGCAAAAATGAATCTGACAACCACAGTCTACAGAACCAACTTTTTTGAACACGACACACAATGGACCAATCACAGCGCTTTAAGCAGCCATTTTGCCTCGGTACCGCTAACGTGTTAGCTCGACCCAAAGTCCTGGACACTCTTTCACAAAATAAATGTAGAATACACCACAGAAAATACTGCCAACGAGCCCAATCACATTCAGGCTACCCCCACGCCTTCCAGAGAAGGCAGTACAGGTAGTCCCCGATTTACGAGCGAGATCCATTACAACGAGGCGCTCGTAAACCGGAAATCTCGTAAATTGGAACGGCCGCCACGCTTCTCGTAAGTCTGGAATTTCGCTCGTAAATTGGAACGGTTTTGCTAGCGCGACTACAAACACTCGTTTTTCATCGAAAAACTGCTTATGAGTGCATAAAAATGATCGGAAACGTGTGTCCACATGTTTAGCTAACGAACTGTGGTGAAAAAACACAGGAAAACTCAGTATTTTTTGCATTTTTTCCAAAAATTCGCCAGCTCGTAAGTCTGGAACCTCGTAGATCAGAGCGCTCGTAAATCGGGGACTACCTGTACGTCTAACTGTTTAAACAACGGACTTTACGTCTATCGGAACCGTGCGGTCCAAAACTGAGTGGGCTCACCCGAACCTCAGACAACAACACGTTGTAACAGATTAGGTAAAATGGAGCAGCAAATGAGTGAAACAGACTTTCAACAGCAATCCGCAGAAGTAATAACATGAAGCAGAGCCGTGACGCGGCGGTCACAACAATGAAAAATGCATGCAGCCTCGTGACACGTAATGAAACGTCTCACAAAAACAAACATTCATTCATCCGCAGCTTCAAGCATACGTTGAAATATGAAAGAAAAGATAATTCTAACGGGAAACGCACCAGACAATACCACGATTAGCAATCTCCAACACTCACCAGCCAGAACTATTCACAAGTCCACAACAGGATAAAAACTATATGCCAACATGTTATGAGCACAGAAACATCAATTCAATCTTTCAGAAGACCTGTACGCGGCCACCAATATGTAATAAATCTATAGGGCGTTTGTGTAATTAAACACTTACGAGGTCAGTTTACTGACTTACCTATAGTTTGGATGAAAGATCCGAGCAGATTTTATCTACACAAATCTACCATCAGTTTCACGGGGTCTCAACTTTTTCAGACTGAATCAATAAATCGGTGATGTGATTAGCCAGAAATGTAATTTCACAAGAGACTTCAATTTATGTTGGTCTACCAGAAAATAGACCTTTTATTGAAATTATCATGAAAGTACATTAAACATTTGTATCAATATTAGCTCTGATTTAATAACTACTGTACGTTGATAAGAATTCAAATTAAAACAAACAGACAGTTAGGAACTTTTCTGTTGGTACATTTACTTGACAGATTAAAAGCTTATGAAAAATAAAAAATAGGAGGAAGATTAAAGATTGAAAGCTAAGTTAACTGAAGTTGGTTATTTTGAACCAGGCTGGGTGACACCTCTTTCCCACGCGAGCAGACTGCTGGGCTCCCGCACGCTCAAACACACCACGACTCGTTACCTGTTGACGGTTCGTCTCTTGGAGATAAGAGTGGAGAAGTGTCTGGACACACACGTGGATGGGTTTGTCCAACGGCGATCCAGTTGAAACTTCAGCGTGTGTGGCTGATTCACGATACGAGGAAACTCGCCTCCCTCGGCAGGAAACAAAGGTCAAGCGCTCAGACTGATTTTCAAAATAAAACCTCAGAAAACAAATTCTTTCAGAAATAAGTGTTTTGAGGCACAGCAAGGCTTTGCCGTGACTCCAGCTGAGACGTGGGTCTAGTTGACACAATGACCGGAACGTCTCCAGCTTTTTCCAGGGAAGAAACAAGTTCTTAGGATGTTCTTCCCTCCGACTCCAGCAAAATGGAGGAAATGGACCGTTATATGGGAGGCGGGGTCTGACCCACCTCCTTAATAACTATTGGCTGGTTTAACAAAATAAAAGATGGAAGTTTAATTCCATAGGCAGAAATGTCTCTGACGGACAACAGGAAAACTGTTTACAGAATCGGCCAGATGGCCTGGCCTGTGAGCACAGAGAATATTATGGCTAACTTTCACAGACAAAACAGAGAAGGAAGTGAACAGCCTTTACGTCCCAGATTCAGAACCTGCTTGTTCTTGCAGAAATAAAACAGCAGAAGGTCACAACTCATGAAAGTACCAGATCATCATTAAAATGACAAAATATACTGTAGATCAATTCTGAATTAACACACATTAAAGAGAAAGTTCAATCTGATTAATTGGTGTCCATTAATTCAAAATACTTGTAAAAATAATAGTGTCACTTGTTTCCTTGAGAGCTTCAAGAAAGTGTAACACTTAGAGTCATTATAGAGAGATGCAGAGAGGTGTACTTGAAGGTCAAGCCTAAAATATCAGAGATGAGGTGTCCCACTACACGTTCGAATTATCCACTGTGCAGTAAAACTTAACATGGATATTAAACTTACATCAGAAGTCCAGATGTCTGTTGTAAAGCTGAGAGTATTTGGATTAGCTTTTAGCAGGCTGCGGGTGTCTCTCAGAACGTGGCCGAACATCTCCGGTAATGCAGCATCAGAAAAATATCTCCGACTCGGCATATTTAATCGTGGGCTCACGTGCTCCATCAAGCTTCTAAAACCTTGGTCCTCAACGACTGAAAAGGGCTGGTCGTTTAATGCCATGAACTCCATCACTTTCCTCATGGTAGCTTTGCTCTTTTCGTTGCTCATAAAAGTTAACAGCAGCAGACCGACTGGCTCTTTGATAGCGCTAGCTTTTAGCTTTAGCTTAGCATTAGCTTGGTTTCTCGCTTCAAACGTTGCACACTTGGCTGCGTGGTAATTTCTTAAATAGCAAACAAGGCTTGTTGTATTAAATGTTTTTGTTGTGGCTCCACCATGACTTACTTCGACTTTACACAAGTTGAGATCTTTTGCTCATTTTAAAATAGAACTTCCAAACAGACAACATGGCTGCTCCGAGTGGCCTGTGTTGACTGTTTAATGCGCATGTGCAGACGTGACCTGGTGAGTCAGCCCCCTCTCCGCCCCCCCTCCCACCCCCTCTCTCACAGCAGAGAAAAAAGGGACAGCTGCATTTTCAGACTTTTGCGGCGATCGGTGGATAAAATCGGCTTCTCATTTAACGATCGGCCGATCGCCGATTTCCTCAAATTAAGGAAATCGGGGCCGATCGATCGGCCGGCCGATTTATCGGTGCATCCCTAATACATATATATACATATACCTATATATATACATATATATACATATATATACATATATATATATATATACATATACATATATATATACATATACATATATATATACATATACATATATATACATATATATATATACATATACATATATATACATATACATATATATACATATACATATATATACATATACACATATACATACATATACTGTATACATATACATATACATACATATACATACATATATACATATACATATACATACATATATACATATACATATACATACATATACATACATATACATATATATACATATACATATATATATACATATATATACATATATATACATATATATACATATACATATACATATATATACATATACATATATATATATATATATATATATACAAAAAAATATATATATACATATATATGGCCCACGGGTGGTCGGTAGCGGCGGTCATGGGTCACCGGTCGGTGACCCGGTTGTGCTAGGGTGGTTTCGGGGCGGGTGCCGGGGGCTTGGGACTCTGGGGGCGAGTCATCCCCGGGCTTGGACCTGGTGGGGATCGGGGGGTCTTGGGCTCTGGCGGGCGGGTCGCCGGGTTATGGGCTGGCTGGCGCTCTGGTGCCCGGCTCTGGCCGGGGGCCCTCGGCTCGCTGGTGGGTTGGGGGTTCATGTGCTGGGGGGTTGGGTGTCTGGGGGTGTGACTGGTGGCCAATGGGAGGGGGCGGGCAAACCCAGCCTGGGTGTCTAATGTGTTATATGTTCTGAAAGCTATTAATATGAAGGGTGGGTGTAGTATTTCTTCTGGGGTGGGGACCAAGTGGATGTCCTTGATGATGGTCTTGGACTATGCTTGGCCGGTGAGCGGGCCCTGGTTGGGGCCTGTTCTCAGTGCTTCCTGGCTCTGTCGGCGGTTGGGCGGGCGCTCTTGGTAGTGTCGT
This sequence comes from Garcialebias charrua, assembly GCA_038048925.1. Classification (NCBI taxonomy): domain Eukaryota; kingdom Metazoa; phylum Chordata; class Actinopteri; order Cyprinodontiformes; family Rivulidae; genus Garcialebias; species Garcialebias charrua. The sequence continues at coordinate 6,677 of JBBPBX010085673.1, read as the reverse complement.
CCTTGTGGGCTGACTGCGGTTCGCAGGGGTCGTGGCGGCCCTGGTGGGTGTGGGCTGTTGGTTCTGCTTTGGCGGCCCTCGGGGCCGTGTCCCTCTCTGGTCTTGGCTCAATGGCCTGGCGGTCGGAGAGGTGTTTCCACTACCTCGCTCCTTGGGTGGACCTTGGCGAACTGGGGGGGGGTACGCAGGGTCAGCGGGGGAGCTGACTCGCTGTGGGAGCATTGTTCCTGCAGATATTTTCTCCCCATCCCTCACCACGCACCTCCGCCCTCTTCATCTTAAATTAATACATGTAGGGAATTTGAGTCTCGGGTGTGCTGCAATGGTTCTACATCTCTGTTGTACAGAGCACCTGGGACTCAATTTTATATACACTTTAGACATTCATTCATAAACATCTTCATAAAAGTCACATATAGGGAAGGAGTGAGCACATGGTTATGGGTGGCGGGATGACATCACTCTCGCCCCCATTCCTGTGCTCACTCAACATTATGCATTTAGACAATAAGGGCCTGGGTTAGAGTTGGAGTGGAGGGGAAACTGGTATAATGCCAGCCTTTGCTCCTTCTCTTTCCCTTTTAATTACACTTTAGAACAACACTCACCAACAGTACATTTGGGGACGGGGGTGTGTGTGTCGGGGTCTTGATTTGTTAATTTCGATTTTATTTATTTATGTATTTATTTATATATATATATTATTTATTTATTTTTCTCTTACCCCCCCCTGGTTGCCTGGCGGACATTCTGGGGATGGGCTGTCAGGGGTTGTGCTGGGGTGTGGGGGGGTTCGGGGCCTGCGGGTTCGCCGTGGGCGGGGCTGGCAGTGCGCTCCCCCTGGGGCTGCTTGGACTCGGGTGTCCTGTCCTGTCGGCAGGGCGCGGGATGGGCCGGATCTTGGATATCTGCTACTCTCCACCCCAGAATGAATGGGCCTACCTCCTGGGTTTGGATGTGGGCTGCCCCACGCAGGGAGCAGGTACATGTCTTGGACCTAGGGGGTATAGAGTGTGCATCGGGATTATGAATGGAACATGTCGTTATTGTTTGTCTTTGTGTGACTGAGGGTGAGGATGAGGGTGGGTCTGAATGAGTATATCTGTGTATGAATGTTTAAGTGTCAGGCTGGGTTTTGGACTGCCCCCTCTCTGATACTTCCGAGGCTACTTAGTGTCGCGCTCCTGCCACGTGGCCCCCCCTGGTAGGTGTTCCCTTGCCTGCGGGCGTGCTTGGGGCCCTCACTATCTGGGGTTGGGCGCTTGGGCGTTTGTCGGCTCGGCCTGGTGGCTGCCTGGTGGGGCTCGTGCCCTCTGGTCCGGTCGGGTCTGGGCCCGAGGGGTGGGCGTCCCCGGTGCCCGAGCCTCGGTGACCGGCCCTGGGGCTACGTCGGCGCGGCGGGCTCCGGCGGGGGCCTGTGAATTTGTCGCGGGCGACACCGGGGGGTCATTGTATGTGGTCGCTGGTAGGGGTTCGTCCGGTTCTTCCCCTTGGTAGGATCTGGGGAGTGGGCTAGTGGCTCGTCCTGTTCGGGCAGTCCTGGGGACTCTGGGCTCGGGGTCCTTCCTGGGGTCTTGGGCTTTGATCGCTCCTTCGTCTGCCTCGGGCTTTGGGGGGACGGATCTCTGATGCTTCACAGTCGCTACTAAATGTTCTATTGGAGGAACCTTATACACTTATGCATGCTCACAACCACACACAAATGGATGCAGGGATGTATATATATATATATATATATATATATATATATATATATATATATATACAGGTAACCCCCGACCTACGACCCCATCGACCTGCGAACCACGGGACCTACGAACATATCATATTTAATAAAAATATGAATTAAAAAAAAAAAAAAAAAATATTTATTTTTTTTTTTGTGTGTTTAAATGTTCTTAATTTCATGTGTACATCACTTTGTTGCAGCTCTGGTTGTTTTAAAGGCTTTATAAATAATAATTATGATAAAAAAGATCATTTCTGATCATTTTTGAGCAATTTTTGAGCAATTTTGGGAAACAGGAAGTAGGTCTTCAGTTTACACGGTCACAAATTAATGTAGAACACCGGCGGACGCCATCTTAGGTTAGCTGCCGAGAGCTGGACGAAGACTGGTGACCAGGATGGCTTCATATGGATTAATTACTAGCTGGAAACGTCTCTGTGAACTTTGTGGATGTCTCAAGCAGCAGCGGATTTATCGCCGATCGTGCCAGGCCGCCGTGCGAACACCTCCGGCCGGCCTGGCTACACCTCCGGCCTGGCTAGCTCCAGAGCTAACACTGGAGCTAACACGGGAGCCGGCCTTTTGAACACTGGTGACCAGGATCGCATCATGTGGATTAATTACTAGCTGGAATAGCTCTGTGGACGTCTCAGGCTGGAGCAGCGGCTGGAGCAGCAGAAGCTGCAGATTGATCGCGCCGCCGCTCCAACACTAGCTCATGGCTTGGCTAGCAGAAGCTAGCCAGCTAGCTAACACAGGCCTGGAGCAGCTGCGGTGGCTTGCCGGCCCCGCGCTGCTCGGCCCGAAAACAATCAACGCATGGCAACCTAAGATGTCGGCTTTGACCATCTCAAAGTAAGAAAATATATTTTTATTTATTCTGTAAATGTGAATAGCAATGTTTAACATTACAGTACACTACTTTACATGCTTAAATGTGTGCGCGCGCTCCGTTAGCATGATAAATAAAGGTTGAATGAATGAATGAATGAATAATTTTTTTTTTTAAATATAATTTTCACCCCCTACCTACGAACGGATCGAGCTGCGAACGGTTCTTAGGTCCCTAATTCGTTCGTAAATCGGGGGTTTGCTGTATATATATATATGCAGATATGTAGATGGGTATATAAATGAATATAAAAGTATATGTATGTATACTACTGTATATATATATCTGTAGATATGTAGATGGGTATATATATAAATGAATATAAAAGTATATGTATGTATACTACTGTATATATATATTGTAGATATGGGTATGTGTATTTATAGAATTCTACTGCAAGCTCATGAATATTATTAGTCTTTATGCATGTATGTTCCATTGTTGTGTTCTGTCATGTGCTTTGCAGGATTGTGGACGGAGGTTGGGTGTGTTTGCCTTGTGCTCTTTTGGTTGATAATTGTTGATATGTTGCCTTACTTTCTCTTTTCTTTCTTTATATATATACATATATATATATTAGGGCTGGGCGATATGAAAAAAAATCATATATCACGATATGGACTTTTTTTATATCACGATAACGATATATATCACGATATATACAACATGATGTGTGTGTGTGTGTGTGTGTGTGTACAGGAAAAATTTGGACCAAAGTTTTTTTATTTTATTATTTTACTACAGATAGTTACAATTATAAGAATGTGAACAAAAAGAACAAGGAAATTTGGACCAAAGTAGAAACTAGATCTACCTAAGATCTACCTTAATTCAAGGAGTACGATTATGGAATGACTTAATGACAAATGTTAAGGAAGCCAAATCATTCCTTGTATTTAAGAAACTGGTAAAAAATGAATTGCTAAAAAAATATAAATGAATCTAATTTAATGTGTGATATATGTGAATTGAAAATTGACTGAGTTATTTACTTATTTTGTTATTATAGAAAATATTGTTTGAACTGTTATTAGATGAATAAGGAGCAGATTTAATAAGATTTATTCTTCATCTGCTACCTTTCATTTCATTTTTTATTTTTTTCCATTATGAATATGTTAATTGTTGTATTTCATATTATAAAATGAATAAACTAACAAACAAACAAACAACTCCTTTTCTACTTTGGTCCAAATTTTTCCTGCAGGTGGCGGTAAAACAACAGCTGCTAATGAAACTCACGAAGAAGAAATCCGCTCTGAAGTTTGAGTAAACAAAGCAAGAAACAGAAAAGAGAAAACGTTGCGTTTGATTGCGGTTCTGTTGTGTCTCTGGTCTGTTTTGTATTGGTTAACTGGACCCGAGTTCGGACTCGGTTGGACTCTGGGTTCGTGTCCTCTGGACCCATTTTGTCTCAGAGTTTCAGCGGAGCGAAATAATGGAAGCTAACAAGGTGAGCTTCCCCCTCTTTTTGGTAAAGTTATTCTTCTTGGGCTGCCTGTGCAGCTGTTTTCTCCTTGTTGAGACACCGGCTGCATGCGCCTGCGGCTCTGTTGCTCTCGAGTTTAACAACGTAAAGCATGTGTCGCAAACCCGCGCGTGCGTCAAACAAAGCAGCGCCGTCATCTCGCAAAACCACAATATGAAGCTTCTTTGCGACAGTTATTTTTTTATTCTTATTTATCACGATAGAGACGATAGAAGGAAAGTAGCACGATAGACACGTTTCTATCGTCCCCACGATATATATCGTCATATCGCACAGCCCTAATATATATATATATATATACATATACATATATATACATATATATATATATACATATATATATACATATATATATACATATATATATACATATATATATATATATATATATATATATATATATATATATATATATATATATATATATATATATATATATATATATATATACATATATACATATACAAGCCCAAAACCAGAAAAGTTGGCACGTTGTGCAAATCGCAAATAAAAACAGAATACAATGACTTGCAAATCTTTTTCAACCCATATTCAACTGAATAGAATGCAAAGACAATATATTTAATGTTCGAACGGAGAAACTTTATTTTGTTTTGCAAATAACCATTAACTTAGAATTCAATGGCAGCAACACATTGCAAAAAAGTTGGCACAGGGACATATTTACCACTGTGTTACATCGCCTTTCCTTTTAACAACACTCAGTAAACGTTTGGGAACTGAGGAGACCAATTTTTGAAGCTTTTCAGGTGGAATTCTTCCCCATTCTTGCTTGATGTACAGCTTAAGTTGTTCAACAGTCCGGGGTCTCCGTTGTCGTATTTTACGTTTCATAATGCGCCACACATTTTCAATGGGGGACAGGTCTGGACTGCAGGCAGGCCAGGGGAGGACCCGCACTCTTTTGCTACGAAGCCACGCTGTTGTAACACGTGCAGAATGTGGCTTGGCATTGTCTTGCTGAAATAAGCTGGGGCGTCCATGAAAAAGACGTCGCTTGGATGGCAGCATATGTTGCTCCAAAACCTGTATGTACCTTTCAGCATTAATGGTGCCTTCACAGATGTGTAAGTTACCCATGCCTTGGGCACTAATGCACCCCCATACCATCACAGATGCTGGCTTTTGAACTTTGCGCCTATAACAGTCCTGATGGTTCTTTTCCTCTTTGGTCCGTAAGACACGACGTCCACAGTTTCCAAAGACAATTTGAAATGTGGACTCATCAGACCACAGAACACTTTTCCACTTTGCATCAGTCCATCTCAGATGAGCTCGGGCCCAGCAAAGCCGGCGGCGTTTCTGGATCTTGTTGATGAATGGCTTTTGCTTTGCATAGTAGAGCTTTAACTTGCACTTACAGATGTAGCGACGAACTGTAGTTACTGACAGTGGTTTTCTGAAGTATTCCTGAGCCCATGTGGTGATATCTTTTACACACTGATGTCGGTTTTTGATGCAGTACCGCCTGAGGGATCGAAGGTCACGGGCATTCAATGTTGGTTTTCGGCCTTGCCCCTTACGTGTAGTGATTTCTCCAGATTCTCTGAACCTTTTGATGATATTACGGACCGTAGATGGTGAAATTCCTAAATTCCTTGCAATAGCTCGTTGAGAAAAGTTGTTCTTGAACTGTTCGACAATTTGCCCACGCATTTGTTCACAGAGTGGTGACCCTCGCCCCATCCTTCTATGTGGATGACTGAGCATGTCAAGGAAGCTGCTTTTATACCCAATCATGGCACCCACCTGTTCCCAATTTGCATGTTCACCTGTGGGATATTCCAAATAAGTGTTTGATGAGCATTCCTCAAATTTCTCTGTCTTCTTTGTCACTTGTGCCAGCTTTTTTGAAACATGTTGCAGGCATCAAATTCCAAATGAGCTAATAATTGCAAAAAATAACAAAGTTTACCAGTTCGAACGTTAAGTATGTGGTCTTTGCAGTGTGTTCAATTGAATATAGGTTGAAAAAGATTTGCAAGTCATTGTATTCTGTTTTTATTTGCGATTTCCACAACGTGCCAACTTTTCTGGTTTTGGGCTTGTATATATATATATATATATATATATATATATATATATATATATATATATATATATATATATATATATACATATATATACATATACATATATATACATATATATATATATATACATACATATATATATACATACATACATATATATATACATACATATATATATACATACATACATATATATATATACATACATACATATATATATATATATACAGGTAGCCCTCTAGTTACGTCAGGGATAGGGACCTACGTGTGTGACTTAGGTCGATGTTGTCGTACCTCGCGGACCAAAAACACCTGCCTGTCGTAGGTCCGCGTTTCTGACATAGGTCGCGGCTATACCGCTAACGGAGCGCCGCACACATATTTAATGGCATGAGACTGAAAAAGGAGACATACTAGGCCATGAACATGCACAGAACTGTACAGTAAATGAATACAGTACTGTACAAATAATAAAAAAATATAATGTCTTACTTTGAGCTGGTCAAAGCCTGC